>JXTB01000070.1:739238-800679 GCA_002914805.1 Parasponia andersonii
CTGTTTTGGATTTAAGCTTTTCAATAATATAAGCATTCACATGGTCTTACATCATATGCATGTGTCTTATACGTGATACTTTTTCAAGTGCTGAGGGTTCCACGTGTTCGGCAAGTTTTTCCCGGTCTTCAGTTCTTTCAGGATATATGCACCATTGTCGAGTACTTTGATCACCTCATAGGGTCCGGTCCAACTGGAGTCCAGTTTCGAGGAATTCTCAGTTCTAACTTTCAAGGCCCAATCCCCGGCATTAAATCGTCGAGCAGTAACTTTTTTTGCGTAGTAGGACCTAGCCTGCTGGTAGTATGAAGCCAGGTGGACCAGGGCCATATCTCTCGTTTTCTCCAGGAGGTCTGTGTTGCGACTTAGCTGGCGTTCGTTTAAGGGGGCATCTCTTACCATTTCGGAGCGGAGGGTCGGGAGGCCGACCTCGGTCGGGATCACAGCCTCTTATCCGTAGACTATGGCGAATAGCGTTCTTCCAGTCGACCTCCGCTCCGTGGTTCGATAGGCCCACACCACGACCGGCACCTCTTCTAACTACTTGCCTTTAGCCTCCTGCAAGTTCTTTTTGATGTTGCTGAATATGGCTTTTTTCGTTGCCTCTGCTTGGTCGTTCCCCTGAGGGTAGTTCACGGAAGAGAAACTGAGCCTTATATCATACAGCTCGCACAGCTCCTTGATCTTAGCATTTTGGAACTGTGTGCCATGATCGGCGTGTATCTCTTTTGGGATCCCAAATCGACAGATTATGTTCTTCCAGATGAAGTTAATCATGTCTGCCTTACTAACGATCGCGTAGGCTTTAGCCTCTACCCATTTGGTGAAGTAATCCGTGGCCAGCAGGACGTACCTCCTTCCCCCTGGACTTCTGGGAAGTTAGAAATGATGGCAGAGTTGAGTAGGAGACTCAAGACCCATCACAGCCAGACCCCCAACGATCTAGCAGAGCAGACCGTGCGAAGGGTCTCGTCTGGCTTTGCCGCGCCCCCTGCATCCACGATCCGGATGGGGCGGGGACTTCCCCTCGCGGTTGGCTTCTGAATTCTTGTTGGACCTCTTCGTCAAAATCTTCTCTCCTCTTGCTCCTAGCTTCTCTTGCCAGTAGCCCTTCAAGGCGGGCATTGCCTCTGTGCACCTCTGCGACTTCGTTCCTTAAACCCAGGATGGCCTCATGTGCCATCTCTACCTTCCAGTTTGCTTCTGTCAGGGTGGTGAGTATCTGATCCAGCTTTTGCTCCAGATCTGGTCGTGCTTCTCGGGAGCTCCCTTTAGCGTCGGGATGTGTGCTCCCGGTTGTCATCCTCGAGGGTGCCATCCGACGTTGTATGGCCTTTTGTTCAGGGAGAGCGTGATCGTGAGTCTCCTACTCTTTTTCTCACGCTCAACCGTTTTTCCCACAGACGGCGCCAAACTTTTGGATCAGTTTATCACCAGCCATCCACGTGTCTCTGAACCGCTGATGATGTGTCCTCCAACTGTCCACGTGTCCTTGCTATTCCAAAGTACTCTGAACTTCAGGCAGGGTCGAAGAGGCGGGGGTGGCCACCTGCAAAGACTCTCCGATGCTTAAGTCAGTGGCCTTTCTTTGATTCAGGGTAGCAAGGATTTAGTTCTATAAGAGTATATCTTTGTTTCTTGCTCGTAAACGTTTAAATATCTCTTTTTGTATGCGTACATGCCTCCTTTCGGGAACGCATGGCTCATATATATATATTCCTAAAATTGTGAACCACCCGGTTCTCTATCTCAAGACTGAGTGTCTTTTTCCTCAAAGTTTTTTCCAGTGGTCACGGACCAAGATTATCGTGATCTCCTCTGTATCGCTGTAGCCTAGTTTCCGCCGCCTTCTATGGCTTGAGTCTGTCAGGGGTGAGATTTGGACAAATCGTCGTTCTGTCAGGACGGTTTGTACCCTGCACACACCTACCCAAGATCGCATTAAATACTCTGTCTGGGTCTGGAGCTGTGAGTTGCTTTCCATTGTATCTGGTGGAAGACCCTTGGGGCTTCCGACCCCCATCTGTCGAGGTAAGAATCGGACTGGGCCGAGCCCATCCAGGATCTGTGATGGGCTCGGCCCTAACCTCGGAAAGCCCAATGGTCGATATGGTACCACGTGCGACTCGTGTGACCTTTAGCTAGTCACTCTCGACACATGTCGGACGGTGGGCCCCATCTTTGACCTGTTCTGCCACTTAATCGTCCATGTGGTGTATGATTTAGGAACGGGTCCCACAGAAACTATACGTAACACCTGATGAACGCGTGGTTATCACTTGCATTTTAGAGAAAGTGTTTTGCATGTGCGCGCGTTGGTCATGTTTTTGAGATGATAAACGGCTCAGTACGTTTGACAATGCACTCCCCACCCGCACGCTGTAGATGAATATGCAATTACTTTTATTTGGTTTTAAATTACGTTAATGCCCATCTCAACACCAAATTCTTCCACTTTTGCCATTTTAGCCACCGACTTACACAAAAATTTTAAAAAAAAACTAATAATAAAAGAATTTAAAATAATACAAGAAAAATTAAAATAAAATAAAAACAAATAAAATACAAAATAAAATAAGGTAAAACAAAACGAGAAACAATTAAAATTTATTTATTTAACTTAGAAGTTATGAAAAAGTAAAAATAAACGCTTTTAAATACAAAATAACTCTAATTTGTTAGAGTTATCAATGCAGAATAATGCTAGCGACACCTGCGCATAAAAATTAGGAGATTTTACAGAAATACGGTTTTCTATACAAAATGATTAAAAAACCTTTCAAAAATACGACATGTCTAAGTTTTATACGGCTGTTAGGCCCAATGCTTAATTAAGTTGGAAGGGAGCCTAATGCGCATGTTGACCCGTGCATAAAACGGGCCGGACATCAGGCTGATGTCATATGCATCAGTGTCACATTTATTTATTTTATTTTTTAAAAATTTTAATTTGTGCTTTATCCACACCTTTTTACCCAATTTTGAACTTTTTACTCATAATTAAGTTTAACTTTTTTGTGTATTTTGTTTTTTAGCATTTTAGAAATTATAGATTTTTTAATTACAATACCACGCATTATTTGAATTATATTCTGAAGTGAAATATGTCAAATTTTTTTAATAAAATAAATACCAGATAAAGACTTTCCTTTTTTTTTTTTGCAACAAGAAAACCTCTATCACATATAAAATAAGTAACACCATGACAAAGACTTTCCTTTTTTTTTTTCGCAACAAGAAAACCTCTAACCCATATAAAATAAGTAACACCATAAAATACTTACAGCAACCCTTTTTTTTTCTTTAAATTTATAAAGAATGTCCAACACTATTTCCCATTTATTGTATATTATAAGCAATATAGTAAGATACCCATAAATATTGAATTTTTTCCTTATTTTACTTTGTAACCTTGTTGGATACTTATAGTATCTTTATTTTCCAAATTTACTTACACACTATAAGTAATACAGTAAGATACTGATGAGTATTGATTTTTTTTGTGGCAGGATACCAAGATAACATGATTGGATAGTTACGATATCTCCTCCCCCTCCTCTTCCTTATTTATCTAGATACCAAAAGTATCATAATATATTACTCGTGGTATCTCCCAAATTACCCAGATAAAAAGAAAAATTCGTTGAATACTTATGGTATCTTTCCCTTTCCAAATTTACCTAAATTTTATAAGTAATATAGTAAGATAACAAAAAAACCAATAACAAAAAAGAAACAAAAAATCAAGAACCAATAACCAATAATCAATAACCAAAAAGAAACAAGAAACCAAGAACCAATTTGGTAGTAATAAGCAGACTAAAAAACAGTAAAAAAAAAAAACAAGAAATTAGTAACTAATAACTACAATAGATAGTCACAATTTTGGAAATCAATAAAACATATTGGTTACTATAGTTTCTAGTAATTAGTAATTAATTTCCAAATTGATGATTAGTTACTAGTTATAGTTAGCTAGTCAAGCTTATTTCTAATATGATCATAATAGTAATTAAACTTTTAACTAGTAATCAATATGGTTACTAATTAGTACCACTAGTTTTTATAACTAGTTACTAGTCTAAAATTTATAACCAAATTAATAACTGATAGCTAGAATAACCAGTTTTTAAATTAGTAATTAGTAACAAATAATTCGTAATTCATCACTAGTTTAGAAACTAGTAACAAAGATTAGTTAATTATTGATAACTAGTTATCTAAGTGGTTATGATAAGTTATCAAGTATTGGTTGTTAGCTGAAGCGATTGGTTACCCTATGATAACCTAAGTGGGTTACTTAGGTTACCATTGTTAGCTGAAGCGATTGGTTACCCTATGGTAACCTAAGTAGGTTACTTAGGTTACCATATCTTACTAAATACTTATTGTTAGCTAAGATGATTAGTTACTTATGGAAGTGTAGAAAATTATGGTTATTAATAATCTAAAGGATTCGTATTTTTTGTAATACTAGAAAAAAGTAACAAGATCAAAAAAATTCTAAAAAAAATAAAAATTAGGAAAAATAAATTAAACAATAAAAAAGGAGATTTTTTTTTCGCGTTTCTAAAATGTAAAAGAAAAAAAAGTAGTACATCAACAAAAAGAGTTTTTTGCATATAATTTTCATTTAAAAAGAAGATAGTACCTCCTTTTTTTATATTAGAAAATGAAAGGACAAAAAGAATTGAAACAGAGGAAAAGAAAAAAAAAGATAAAGAACTTTAAAAAATGAACAAAGGAAAAAAAATTATTAAAAAATAAATAAAAGAACGAAATGCAAGAGTAGGGCTAATGAAAAAAAAAAGAAAAAAAATGGAAAAAGTAAAATCAATGAAAAAAAAAAAACTTAAAAGAGAAAAAAAATTGAATAAGGAAAATAGGCCCTTCCCATAAACTAGGCTTTTAGCAATCCAAACGACTAGGCTATCTAGTGTTTGATGTTTTCTTTCCTCCATTTTATATTAAAAACTAGAGCTCTTTTTAACTTTACTTTTTCAAAATAGTAGCCGCATGTTGTATGCAACTTATTATTTTGTTTCACCATATATGTGTAATTCTTTTTGTTTTTCAATAGTAAAAGCCTTAAACACCCAACTTAAGTGGTGTTTATTTTGAGGTAATGTGATTTGGAATGTAATTCTCGAGAGCCCATATATTTAGTTTGATTTCGGGTATTTTTTCAAAATTTAGGTTTAAAGTACTAAAAGTTGAAAATTCGAGATGAGTCAAATTTTTTGAAAAAACCTGAATTGATTTAGAAAAATATCACTTTTAAATGTTGTTTTAGAAAAATAACACTTAATATTTAGCAAAATGCCAATTTTCTTTAAAATTATTTTTTTAATAGTACTTAAGACAACCAATTAGGGTATTTAGACTAACATATCAAATTATTTGAGGTAACCGATAAAGTTACCTAAAATAACTTAATTAGTTATTTCAAATATCTCATCAAATAATTAAAAGTAGTATTTTCTTTAAATATATTTAAAAGTGGTATTTTTCAAATAATTTCAAAATACAAAATTTTCAATTTTTTTTGAAAAATTGCCATAAAAAATCAAATTTCGTCTTTGAGTTTTGCAACTTGAAAGCCTATACCGAAAGTAATTATGATTCAGTCACTCCAATAATAGCAATTCCTTAATAAAATTGGTTGAAAGACCATGCCGTACCAATCCATACTTTTTATGCCCAAAATTCCTCCTTCATTACGTTACATATGAATTCGAAAGCGTACTTTAAAGTCGAACATAATTCATAATCTCTCCGTCCGCACAATAATTGCATTTTGATCTTTATTCTCTTAAAAATTGAAGTTTTGAATTAGGAATTTCACAATTTGCACGTCATCATTAACGATTTCGATCTATGCAATCTCACGTTGAGTCTGGTAACAAGCTCTCCATGGCAGACTAATGCTGTTAACAGGCGATGGGTTGGGAAAGAAGGCAAGACAGCTAAGAAAAATAATGGGCCTGCTCTTAATTGGTTAGTCAGGTATGGCAGTATATGGCTTTAATCTTTTGTTTGCACCTAGAAACACAAAATCATCTTTTACAGAGCTCATAACATCTGTTATTGAAATTTAGTTTAACGGCTCTCTCTATCTCTAAGGTAATTGTAATTATTATTTTTTTTTTCTCATTTTAACACCCCTAGTTTCATGTGGAAATCACTTCTAGACCGACAAAGAAGAAAAATATAGAAAAAGAAGAACGAGAAATATGTTTTATAGAGAATGGAAAATGTTTGTTAGAGCTGCTCATATATTCTTGCAAAGGTATTAGATTTAGATGCAATCCTATTCGTAACTTCTCCGCCGAAGATATCTGCAGAGCGAACAATTACTTCAAATCAAGCTGCTATGCTGATTTTAAATGTTCTTCATTTTACTATTTTAAGTGGTACAAAGGCAATTTGGATTATCGTCCAGTTCTAGTCAAGAAATATCATGAGCAATATTCTTTTATATTAATGATATATCGTGACATCGCAGTAAGTTCACACATGAGCAGCCACAACAATGCTCTTAAGCTGATAGGTTGCTGCTTAGGATTATCCGAACCAGCATTAGTCTACCAATACACGGAAAATGGATTTCTTAACGAAAGGGAAGGCACTGGTTTTGGTGAAAATTCTTTATCGCTCTCTCGGAAGATGAGGTTGAAAGTTGCAAAAGATATTACTAATGTCACAACCCAAAATCCTAGGTGACGTTTTAGTAATTCTGGCTGTAAATTAATATAAGTAAAGAATTTTAAAAAATTCGGAGAAAACTTGGTATTTGGATATTTCATTTTAGTTCTTGACTCATTAGAAATTCTATAAAAAGGGAACGCATCTTTAGTTTAATTTATTAAGAGAGATAGGACAATTAAAATTTGACGAAACATAGTTAATTCGTACGAAAACTTGATTTGATAAAAACTTTAGTGTTGATTGAAATAAAGTTCGTAAGTCTTGAGTCGAAAAGTCTAAAAATTGATTTACAGAATTAATCAAAATTTCCAAATACTTAAAACTTTAAAAATATGCTCTTTGGGAACTATAGGGTCCTATATATATATATACCAGATCCTCAAATAGTAGCAAATACATCCTTATACATTTACTTAGTAGACTCAATAAACTTGGCTAAACAGTTAGACATGGAGAAAGAGTGAGACAAAGAAAAGTACCAACCCAAGGAGGAATAAGACCACGAGCCTAAGCTAAGCGACTTGTCTAGCCATCGATATAACTGATTCGAATGAGTGATCACCTGAAAAAGGGGGGGAAAGAGAAGGGGTGAGCTCGAAAGCTCAGTAGGAAAGCTGTTACCTCAATTAAAACATTTGTAGTGATGGAAAGCCCCTGCATGGTTAGTTTAATCCAAAATAATTTTGCAAAACTATATATGCATATATTCATAAAATATCCAAAACTGAGAGTCCGTATGCATATACATATATATAGAGGTACGGAAAAAATAATATCCCAAAACTAATCAGTCCACAAACACATGACACAAATCCACGTATATCCATGAGTTCACCACCTCTCATCAATAGAAACCAGGGTATTGGCACTACGTGTGCCATATAGCCTGCCTGACACCTAGCGCATAACCGGAGAGGACACCTGTGTGTCGCCTACCAAACCTGGAGGGGCAACCGCATTACCTACACCTGCAAATGGGGATGTAATCAGAAGAAATACCCTACGTGGGTTCACAGACTCTCACCATTGGTGGGGCTGCAACGCTACACTGTAAAAATCCTATGATGCTAACCTGATACTCACGTATGATCTTATGACATGTGTACTCTGAACTGATGTGTAAAAGTAGCCATACAGTAAATTAAGTTCAAATGATACTCTGGTTATTAATAAAATAATTCATTAAATTTCGTAGAAAAATGGGCAGCATAACTGCCCTATTTTAACATACGCAAAAATAACCTGCACTCAAAAAATTCCTAGAGTAATCCAATATATAAATCATACCATTCAATTCCATCACAGATATTTAAAAGTTCTAAAATCACATTTGTTCTCATATATTGTAGAAAATAAGTTGTATTCAAAATGACATAAAAGAGAAATAACCGAATCCCTATCTTACTAGAATAGCGATACCACACTATTGGATGCTCAAGGTGCCGTTGGACGATTACTCGGAGGGTCGGGAACTAATCCCACACCCTCGATCACCCTCTTACGAAAAGCTTATTTCTCACCGGAGCTTCAATTCCACAAACAGACTTCTTCACTGAATTCCTAGCACCTAAAATAGCTACGTTAGACATATGACTTGTCTAATTCGGGTCTAGGCCCACACCGGACCGGTGGCACGTAAAGCGAGGTAAAATCTAGACCGTCCGATCTCGATTTTTGTGTTGATCACCAAATGACACAATATATATATCAAACTTCTCCATTTTCCGAGTACATTCCAAAAATGAGAACAAAAACGAAATCTAACGGTCGGATCGAAAACTAAAATTCAAAACTCAAAATACCCTAAAATGGCAACTTTAAATCCGGACAAAATAGGATCGTGAAATATATACATTGATGATCCTTGCGACGATACGAACCCAACGAGCCCAAGAACGCGGCTTGAAATGACCGGAATCGTCGCTGGTGACGAAAAATTCATCGGCTCCCTTCGCCCCTCGTCGATGTTCGGCGGCTCTGATGGCTACTCTGGAGGCGGTGGCTTGCAGCTGGTGGCAAGCTAGAGCTACGCCGATGGCTGGGCTGGTCGAACGGTGGCTGGCGGTGGCTCAGCGGCTTCCTTTTCTTCGACAGCCGAGAGAATGAGAGAGAGCTGAGAGAGAGTAATCGGGAGGAGGGGAAACAGAGGAGAGAGAGAGAAATGATATATATATATAATTTGATTTTTTTTTTAAATCTGGTCAAATGATCATTCTACCCCTAAAAAAATTGGGTTTTTACAGCTAATGCTATAACGTACCTTTGTACTGCTTTTCCGAGGCCGATAATCCATATGAAGGTACAGCCTTCAAGTATCTTTTTGGACAAGGATGTTCCGAAATTATGTAATTTTAGTAATTCTTTACCAATTCCTGAATGTCAAATGCGTGCCAGAGTTGAAGTATATGACAATCCTGAACATCGTCATACTTTTATTGACTGTGCCAATACACAGGGTTGAGTTCGTTGACCCAGATTACATAAAAACATCACTTGTTACAGAGTAAAAAGACGTTTATAATTTTGGGGATGTTTTACTTGTCTTTCTCACTAGACAAAAAGCTTTTGACGATGAAAGAGCCGAGGGAGGACAAAATATATGCTTTTATGTAGAAAACTTGGTTCGCAAGGAACAATCTATGAAAGAGATTGTGGGTCCTACAATTTGGGAGGATGGAGGAGGAATAAATGTTGAAAAGCGCGAACTACAATTTCAAGCTTTCATAAAATTGAGGGACAAAGAAGAAAGGCCAGTAATGATCTAAGGAACTCTCCAAGATTGAGAGGATCACACGTTGCCCACGGGTGGAGTTATCCCATGCAAATTAGACTTCCCTCCGTTTCTTTATGCTATGTGTTATAAGTCATTATTAAGAATGGAACTATTTAGTTTCGGTAATGTTTCTTACTCTTTGTTTTAAAAAGTTTTGTATGAATATTATTTGATAGTTTATTGTAATACCCCATAGTTTAACTATATGACTATGTAGGTTAAATTAAGAAGTATTATTCTTTTATAAACCATAATTTTAGCTTTGTTCAAAAAATTTGGGCCAATTTAAACTTTTCAGATTATAAAACAAAAGAAGTTGTGTGGCATTATTTCCCGAAAGTTTTTTTACAAAATGTACAACTAAAAAGTACCAGTTTATCTTGCCATCAGCAGTAATATTTATAGCATATCAAAATATTAAAAGATAATGACATCGCTCACAAATCAAGCTCGCCTACATCTGTATGATCATAATGACAAGAAAGTGTGCTAGCCAACCAGCAACTCTATACATCACATATCTCCTCACCTTCATCACAAGAACTAAATAAGCTAATGCTCAGTGAGTAAAGATCATGCATACTCATGAACACATTTTATGCATAAACTTTACTGAAATTTCTATTGTACTATTTCTTTCATAACTTTTCATTTTAATGTATTTTTCTTAGAAAATGTTATTTTATAGGGCTCTTGAGTACACTACAAAGTCGTGGCAGTTGATAGGCCATGCCCACTATGCAGGAAGGAAACACATGACCAATGTGAATCTTACCTACCCAGCGCAGAACGACTAGTTAATCTACCTAATAAATCTCATAGTGTAATACTCAGTCTCGGCAGTTAGTAAGCTATGCCCACTTATATAGAAACGATGCTTGTGTAAACCATACTTACCCAATGCAGACAGATTAAATACTGTACTTAAAACATATCTCGTCAAATAAGTATAATGGTACTACTTTAAATTCAATACGTGAAAAACTTTATTTCTTTGAAAATCATGCTTAAATAATTATGCTTTGCTTATGTCTTCTATAAACTTTACAACAACCATATAAGTAACATATAATTGATATAATAAAATTAAGCATGTAGGAAAACTTCTTATATCTACTACTGTTCTTGTTATGTAGTTAAAATAAATCTTTACTTACTTTATGTCCAATAGAAAAGATAGTACAAAAGGTCATTATCCTCTGTGGCTAGGTGTGTAGAAGACCCGATATCAGTTTCATTACTAAGATGATCACTTTAATGTAAAATGCTTAAAAAAAATGACCACAAGACTAAAATTAGAACTTTCACAAAATTAGGAAATCTAATCACAAAATGAACCAAAATGACATATACTTTCATGAAAACTAGTCAATTTTTTTTTCTAAATGGTACTATTTGGTTTTAAATATATTTAGACAATACCTCCCCTATTTTTAGGACATTCCCACATGTTTAAAATCATAGTTTTAAATCTATAATAACATTTTACAAGACAATTCCCACATATATATCTCAAAGAGGATCACTTAGGATGACATAAGCATATCTGAACTCTTTTTCAATTTGAATCAAGTTTAAAACCACTTTTATACTTGTGTGTTATCACTAGCAGCTATCAAATGAGTATAATAAATAATAGGATTAATAAAATATATACTCCGAGTTTAAGAAATCAGATTAGAAAACTTAATCTACTACACATGAAAATACTTAACTCCATCAATAGCAAACTTTGGGACTTTGAGTCTAACTTTAATCCTCTGCTTAAATTTAATGTTTCCAATAATATATAAGGATTCCTAAGACCATTATTTATCAAATAATATCTATGATTTAAGAGTTAAAATAAAAAAATTAACTACAAACTCAAAATCCTACATAGAGCTTACTTAGACTAGTTTGAGCTTTTACTGAAGCTCTTGCCTTCTACCTCCACCAAATTGATTTCCAATGCTTTGAAACTAATTTTAAGACTCAAGAAAACCTATAGGGACCATTATTTAAGTGAGAATAAGTGGTGAATTGAAATTAGAAAACAAAACCTAGGAAGAAGGACTAGTAGAACTACCTTTACTAATTTCGACTTATCTTATTTTCTTGAGCTCCAATTTGAGTTCTACCACTTGAAGACTCTAGGATATGGCTAAAGGGAGTTGAGAGAAGTCTAGAAAAGAGCTAGGTAGCTTTAGGTTATGGCTGGAGAGAAAGAGAAATAAAGTGACCAGATTTGGTCTAAAATAGATACTTAATGACTAAGAAATGACACAACTTAAGTTCTAAGGGGTATTTTAGGAATTTTACACATTACTTTATATGTGTCCAGCTCTAAAACATCATTTGCATACTCACATCATTTCTAGTCAATCCTATACACCAAAATGTAGACCAAAATAGTGAAACTTAGCTTAGAAAGTGAAAACTAGTCATACTTTGACCTATAATCCCATATGGCCAATCTTGTTATAATCTAGTGGAATCTAGCCCCATAACCAATCATTAAATATAAAAATAAGTCAATTAGAATCCAATTAATAATATAAACATAGTATCAATTCCTAATTATTAGAATGCACAAAGACGACATTACGCGATTAAGCTAAATCTAAGCTATCTTAGTGTAATTAAATACAATTCAGTACAATGACTGTCACCTCGTGCTTACCTGGGGTCGACAAATAAAATGCTATAAATGAGTCTTAAACATTGAATTAAAACTATTTGATGTGTTAAACGCACAATAAATTTGGTTCCAAAAAGCGTAAAAAATACATTTTATCGAAAAATTACTATTTGACCAAGTTATTAATAAACATGATTTTAATGCATGTGCATATAGTATTACTATTCATAAATATATTATTTTTTCTTTTTATTAATAAACATGATTTTAATTCATGTGTATATATTATTACTATTCATAAATGTATTCTTTATTCTTTTTATACACCAAGCTCTCTCTCTAAGGGTACTGAGCCTTTTTGTATGGGAGTACTTCAATAAACATTAGTGCAATAATATAGATCAAAAGCATTTAATAATTAGAATGAGTAATTTTTCATAAAATTAATACTAGTATATTGATATGTCTATTATGCAATATGAACATGTTTATTATTGGCTTATTATGCATGTGAGAATCTGGGCATAATAATCATTCCCCCCTTATTAAACTTCGTCCTCGAAATTTGCTTACCCTAATATATGAGGATACTTTGTTTTCATATCTTCTTCTCTTTCTCACGTGGCCTCTTCTACTTCGTGGTTCCTCCACAATACTTTGATCAAAGTAATTTTCTTATTTCTAAGCTTCTTTTCTTTTCTATCGAAAATCTCTACTGGTTATACTTCATAACTCACATCTTGGCTCAACTCCAATGGCTCAAAACTCAAAACATGTGAAGAGTTTAGAACATATCTTCTTAACATTGAGACATGAAAAACATTGTATATATTCGACAGTGAGGGTGGCAAAGCAAGTCTAGAGGCAATATCTCCAACTTTATCAAGTATCTCAGATGGGCTTATATATCTAGGACTAAGCTTCCATTTCTTCCCAAATCTCATGATTCCTTTTATGGGAGCAACCCTCAAAAATACTTTATCCCCAATATTAAATATGACCTCTCTCCTTCTGAGATCAGTATAATGCTTTTGTCTATTCTGAATAACTAATAACCTTTTACGAATCTTTTCTACTACTTCAGTTGTTTCTCTTACCAATTCTGGACTAAGAAATTTCCGTACTCCCATCTCATCCCAGTGAATTGGAGATCTATATTTTTTTCCATAGAATACTTCGTATAGAGGCATTTCAATTGAAGCTTGATAACTATTATTGTAGGCAAATTCTATTAGTGGCAAGTACTTACTCCAAGACTTATGAAAATCTAACACACAAGCTCTAAGCATATCCTCAAGAGTCTGTATAGTTCTCTCTGATTGTCTATCTGTTCGATGATGAAAAGCTATACTGAATGCCAGTTTTGTACCCATAGCATCCTGAGCCCTCTTCTAGAATTTTGAAGTGAATCTAGAATTTCAGTTAGAAATGATAACCTTTGGAACACTATGTAGTCTAATGATTTCTTGAACATACAACTAGCCAACTAATCCAAGCTATAAGTTACTTTAATCAGCAAGAAATGGGCTGACTTGGTATATATATCTATAATTACCCAAATAGCATCATGATTTTTATTTGTCTTTGGGAGCCCAACTACCAAATCCATAGCAATCTCTTCCCATTTCCATTATGACACATGTATAGGCTTTAATATACCAGTAGGTCTTTGGTGTTTAGCTTTAACTTGCTGGCATATGAGGCACTGTACTACATACTCAACCGCATCTTTCTTCATACTAGACTACCAATAATGCATCCTTAAGTCTCTATACATCTTTGTAGTACCAGGATATACAGAGTAGAGAGTGGTGTATGCTTCTGTCAATATCTTCTTTTTAATTATTCCATCTAGTACACACAGTCTATTTCTGTATCTTATTATATCATCACTAGAAATCTGGAAGGCCATCTCCTTTCTAGACTCTGTCTTAGTCCTCTAGCTTGTCAGATAGGGATCTATATTCTGACTTTGCTTAATTCTCTCAAAATTTATAGGTTGCAACTTAAGAGCTATAAGCCTGTAAGCACTATCTCTAATTCTAATTGATGTAAATCCCTCAAAAGATGTTTCAGATCAATATACTTAAGTAACATAGTAGCTAATGACTTTCTATTTAGATCATCTGCAGCCACATTAGCTTTTTCTAGATGATAGTTAATCTCACAATCATAATCTTGCACTAGTTCAAGCCATCTTCTCTATCTCATATTCAATTCCTTTTGGGTAGAGAAGTATTTGAGATTTATATGGTCGGTGTAGATTTGACATCTTTCCCCATAAAGATAGTGTCTCCAAATCTTCAGTGCAAAGACTACTGTTGCTAGCTCTAAATCATGAGTAGGATATTTAGTTTCATATTCTTTTAGTTGCCTAGAAGCATAGATGATCGCGTTATCATTTTGCATCAAAACACAACCTAGACCCCTTTTTGAAGCATCACTATAAAGAACAAATCTCCCATATCCAATCAGTATCAAGAGTATAGGAGCTATGACCAAACGATGCATTAACTCTTGAAAACTTTTTTCATAATCATTATTCTAATGAAATTTCATATTCTTTCTGGTCAATTTAGTCAATGGAGAAGCCAACTTAGAAAATCCTTCTACACACCTTCTATGGTAACCAGCTAATTCCAAGAAACTACGAATTTATGAAACATTTGCAGGTCTTGACCAATTACTTACAACTTTAACCTTTGCTGGATCTACAGAAATATTATTTCCAGATACTACATGACCAAGAAAGATAACTTTCTCCAATCAGAGCTCACATTTCTTAAACTTTGCATACAACTACTTTTTTTTCAAGATCCTTAAAATTGTTCTCAAATGCTCCATGTGCTCCTCCTTTGAGCTTGAATATATCAAAATATCATCGATAAATACTATAATAAAACTATCCAAGAAATCCTTGGATACTCTATTCATCATGTCCATAAAAGTAGCTCGGGCATTAGTTAAACCAAAGGGTATCACTAAAAACTTATATTACACGTATCTTGTCCTAAAAGCTGTCTTAGAAATGTCTCCTTCTTTCATCTTCAGTTGATAGTATCCTGATCTTAAATCAATCTTGGAAAATACTGAAGCACCTTGCAACTGATCAAACAAATCATTGATTCTAGAGAGAGGATATTTATTCTTGATTATGACCTTATTTAGCTCTCTATAATCAATATAAAGACTCATAGTCCCATCTTTCTTCTTTACAAATAAAACAGGTGCACCCTATGATAAAAAGCTTAGGCGTATAAAACCCTTGTCCAAAAGTTCCTATAGTTGTACCTTCAATTCCTTTAACTCTACTAGAGTCATTCTATATAGTGCCTTAGAAATAGGAGTTGTACTAGGCAATAGATCAATTACAAACTCTATTTCTCTATTAGGTAGTAATCTTAGTAGATGTTCTGGGAACACCTCCAGAGATTCATTAACTATTGGTACTTTCTCTGGCTTCATCTTTTATTCCTCTCTAGTATCTATTATATTTGCTAAACAGCCAGTACATCTTATATCAAGTAACTTCCTTGTTTTTAGTATTGAAATTATTGGTACCATTTTCTTCTTCGAAGACCTAAGGAAGGTAAACTTCTCTTCACTAGGTGGCTGAAATATTACTCTCTTACCGTTACAATTAATTCTTGTATGATACTTAGATAGCCAATCCATACCTAAAATCACCTCAAAATCTTATATATCTAATACTATTAAATCTGCCCATAACTCTTTACCATCTATCTATATTTGACATACTCTCAAAACTTGACAAGAATATAGCACTTCCCCAGATGGAATAGTTATACAGTATCTTAAATTCGAAGTTTCAAGTAATCTACCTAATTTTCTCATATATGCTGATAATGCAAATGAATGTAAAGCCCCTAAATCAATTAATGTGTTTGTGATGATATCAAAGATAAAGATCTCACCTGCTACCACTGATGGATCAGCTTCAACATCTATCGTAGTCAGAGTAAATACATAAGTTGGAATTTTCTTTTGTTCACCAGAGGTGGAGAGACAATCTTTAGAAAAATATCTTGTCTTTCTACATGTATAGCACGCTCTACTACCCAAAAGATATTCACCTTTATGAGACTTTCCATATTTGGGACATATAACTTTTTGGTTCAAACTAAATTGCATTTGTTTACCTATTGTTGGGCACTTTGAAGGATCTGGTCTTTGTCCCTGATCCTGTGGAAATTTTCTTTTGCCTCCACTAAACCCTGATTGCGTATCTTTTACAAAATTTTTATTTCACTTTGCCATATTTGTGTTTCTTCTAATTTCTAATGCTTTTACCACTTTCAGTTTAGCTTCTTCAGCTTCAAAGGCTTTCTTTGTAACTTCTATGTAAGGCATACCTTTTTCCGTAGACATCTTAATATCCCTGTATATTTATACTTTGAGCCCCTATAAAAACTGATTTACTTTCAACTCGTTGGTATCTACTATATGAGGAGCAAAGCGGGATAGCTCATTAAATTTCTTTATATAGACACACACAGACATACCACCATGCCTCAAATTAGTAAACTCAACTACCTTCACAAATTGATGAGCTTCACTAAAGTATTTCCTATAAAAGATTTCCTTAAATTTCTCCCAAGTCAATATATTAATATTAGTGATAGATTTCATAGAATTCTACCAGTGTCTACTATCCATTTGGAACATATAAGTAGCGAAAGAAACTTTCTCCTCTTTAGGGATTCTTATATAATCAAAGATACTCTCTAAACTCTGAATCTATTCCTCAACTAATTATGAATCTGTTTCACCTTTGAAAACTAGAGGTTTATCTTTCTTGAACTTATCAGAAGCTAGTTCACAGTTTTCTTGTCTAGCTACTACTTGTATTGGTAATTGCTGCTCTCTCCTTTGATCTCGTTCTGTAAGCCTTTTTATTTGTTGAGCTTGTCTCTCCACTAATTCAGTCGATTGATGAATAGTAGTATCTTTGTCATTTTCTTGATCACTCCTATGTTGGCTAGTCTGACCTTTACTCTTTGGTGTGATTTTCTATACAGTAGCCCATTACTTATAAACAAGTATAATAGCCAATAATAATGTGTGCATCAAATTTATATGAAAAAATGAAGTACATATATGAAAATAATTAGACTTACTGGTTGACTGAGCTTTCTATCACATGATCCTACATATGTGGGCAGTCTTCAGAAACAATAACTCTAAAATTTCCTAGCTTAACTATATGACTATCTAGGTCAAACTAGGAAGTATTACTCTTTTATAAACCATAACTTTAGTTTTGTTCAAAAAATTTGGGCAAATTTAAACTTTTTAAACTATAAAACAAAAGAAGCTATATGGTATTACTTTTAGAAAGTTTCTTTACAAAATATACAACCAAAAAGTATCAATTTATCTTGCCATCAACAGTAATATTTACAGTATATCAAAACTTTAAAAGACAAAGACATCACCCACAATTCAAGCTCATCTATATCTGTATGATCATAGTGACAAGAAAGTATGCTAGCCAACCAGCAACTCTATATATCACATATCTCCTCACCTATATCACAGGAAGTAAATAAGCTAATGCTCCGTAAGTAAAGATCATGCATGCTCATGTCCATGTTTCATGAATACACTTTATTGAAATTCCCATTGTACTCTCTCTTTCGTAACTTTTCATTATAATGCACTTTTTTTAGAAAATATTTCTTTATAGGGCTCTTGAATATAATACAAAGTCACGGCAGTCGGTAAGCCATACCCACCTAAACGGGAAGGAAACACATGACCAATGCGAACTATACCTACCCAACGCAGACCGACTAAGTAATATACCTAATAAATCTCATAGTACAATGCTTAGTCCCGGCAGTCGGTAAGCTGTACCCACTTCTACGGGAAGGAAGCCTGTACAAACTATACTTATCCAACATAGACAAACTAAATACTGTACTTAAAATATATCTCGTAAAATAAGTACAATGGTACTACTTTAAATTCAATGTGTGAAAAATTTCATTTCTTTGAAAATCATGCTTAAATGATTATGCCATGCTTATGTCTTTCATAAACTTTACAACAACCATACGAATAACATATAATTAATATAATACATATAAGCATGTCGGAAAACTTTTTGTATCTACTACTATTCTAGTGATACAGTTAAAATAAATCTTTACTTACCTTGTGTCCGATAGAAAAGATAGCGGAAAGGGTCAGTATCATCTATGGCCAAGTGTGTGGAAGACCTGATATCAATTTTATTATTAAGATGATCACTATAATGTAAAATGCTTAAAGAAAATGACCACAAGACTAAAATCAGAACTTTCACAAAATCAAGAAATCTAATAACAAAATAAACCAAAATGGCACATACTTTCATAAAAGCTAGTCTATTTTGTTTTTCTAAATGGTACCATTTGATCTTAAAAATATTTAAACAGTATCTCTCCTATTTTTAGGACATTTCCACATGATTAAAATCCTGCAATAATATTTTATAAGCCAATTCCCACATATATCTCAAAGAGGATCATTAAGGATGACATAAGCACATTTGAACTCTTATTCGATTTGAACTAAGTTTAAAATTACTTTTACACTTATGTGTCATTACTAGCAGCCACCAAATGGGTGTAATTAATAATAATATTAATAAAATATACAGTCCGAGTTTAAAAAATCAGATTAGAAAACTTTTTCTACTACACATGAATACACTTAACTCCATTAATAGCAAACTTTAGGCTTTAGGTCTAACTTTAATCCTCCGCTTAAATTTTATGTTTCCAATAATATATAAGAGGTCCTAGGACCATTATTCATCAAATAATATCTTTGGTTTAAGAACTAAAACAAAAGAAATTAACTACAAATTCAAAATCCTACATAGAGCTCACCTTAACTAGTTTGAACTTTTATTGAGACTCTTGCCTTCTACTTCCACTGAAATGATTCTCAAGGCTTTGGAATTGATTTTAGGACTTAAGAGAAACTAGAGGAATGATTATTTAAGTGAGAATAAGTGGTGAGTTGAAATCAGAAAACAAAACCTAAGAAGAAGGACTAGTAGGACTATCTTGACTAGTTTGGACCTATCTTGATTTCTTGAGCCCCAATTTGAGTTCTACCACTTAAAAACTCTTGGATATAGCTAAAACGAGTTGAGAGAAGTCTAGAAAGGAGCTAGGGAGCTTCAAGTCGTGGTTGAAGAGAAAGAGAAAGAAGGTGACCAGATTTGGTCTAAAAGTGATACTTAATGACTAAGAAACGGCATAACTTAAATTCTAAGGGGTATTTTGGGAATTTTGTACCTTACTTTCTATGTGTCCAGCTATAAAATGTCCTTTTCATATCACCACATTGCTTGTTAACCCCATATACCAAAGTGTAGACCAAAATGGTGAAACCTAACTTAGAAGGTGAAAACTAGTCATATAACTTAGAAGGTGAAAACTAGTCATACTTTGACCTATAATCCAATATGATCAATCTTATTATAAGCTAGTAGAACTTAGCCCCATAACCAATCATTAAACATAAAAATAAGTCAATTACACTCTAATTAATAATGCAAACATAGTATCAATTCCTAATTATTAGAATACACAAAGATGGCATTACGTAATTAAGTTGTATCTTAGCTAGCTTAGTGTAATTAAACACAATTCAGTACGATGACTGCCACCTCGTGCTTACCTGAGATTGACAAATAAAATGTTAGAAATGAGTCTTAAATATTGAATTAATACTATTTGACGTGTTAAACGCAAAGTGAATTTGGCTCCGAAAAACATGAAAAATGTATTTTATTGAAAAACTACCATTTGACCAAATTATCAATAGACATGATTTTAATGTATAGGCATATAGTATTACTATTCATAAATATATTCTTTGTTCCTTCTACACACCAAGCTCTCTCTCTGAGGGTACTTAGTCTTTATACTGCATGGGAGCACTTTAACAAAAATTAGATAATACAGATCAAAAGCATTTAATAATTAGAATGAGTAATTTATCATAAAATTGATACTAGTTACTTGATATGTCTATTATGCAATATGAACATGTCTATTATTAGCTTATTATGCATGTGAGATTCTGGCATCACAGTTATAAATTTTATTAAAAAAAAAGACGTGCAAAAGATTTGGTATACGATGTTTGTATTATTCTTCTATAATATATGACTAGCATTTTCCTGTGGGACGAAATTAATTGACAAACCATTGAATCAATTGAAATTGACAAATCGTTGAATCAATTGAAATTGACAAACCATTGAATCATGGTTTAGCTTTTAGCGGATGCAAATCGAGCAGAGACTTACAATAGATGTTATATGTATGATACAAACAGTACTTATCATAAAGGCTACTATATATCCCATCAAGGTTACTCAATATTTCATCTTCACTGCCTCTTTTCCAACTAAACCTAATTTGTTTGTCAAAGCAACCAAATGATACTTTGAGCACTAGATTCAACACAGACAAGAGTTAGTAAGGTAGATTGTACATTTTAATAAATTAGGAAGTGTTGAAGTGGCAGATTAGATGAAGTGTCAAATTATAGTCATGTAGATTGCTATTAAAAGTATGGGAAAATAGTTGGTATCATTAATTGGTACAAACTAATTTTTGTTTCCTTCATACGTACTCGTTTTTATTTCATCAATTATTTATAGCTTTTGTTCTTTGATTAGAATCCAGATAATGAAATCAAAATGGACCGGTAAGGGCATAATGATATGACTATAAGAAAACATAAAACAATTGGTAATATTACGAATCTGATGCCACACAATCATAAAATTTTTTCGGGGAGGTACGATATATACAAAAAAAGATAATAATATAAAAATACTCTAATTTTTAACTTTTTTACAAAAAGTATCATCACTTTTGAAATTATGCATATTAATATATTGACTTTCAAATTTCTACAATTAATACTATAGTTTTTGAATTTCCGTAAAATAATATTCTTATTTTTGAATTATACAAATTAATATCCCAACAATTAAGATTACTACAATGACTTCAAAATTCTTGCAAAAAGGGGTGTTTAAAATAACTACCAAACTACAGAAACTAGCAAATCTAGACTAATCCGTAAGATTATGATGCATTTACGGTCAAGGACGAATTGAAAAACTAGCAAACTGAACGGTTCAGTTCTGTCACATCTCCTAATTTAAGTATGTACCTAAGCTAGAAAATGTTTAATTTTTTTTGTATTCATCTTCTAAAATAAAATGGAAAAAAGATCCAGTAATAATTTTTTTTAAAAAATAAAAAGAAATATTTAAACTAAAAAAAAAATAACCTCTTATTAAAACATCGGAAACAAAAACGTAATACTCAAAATAACCTATGAAATAAAAACACTTAATTTTTAATCCAAAAGCCAAATACAAGAAAATAAAACTTAAAGTCGATTAAAAACATTCTGACGCTACTTAGGGATTCTACCGCTGCCGCCAGCCAACCTCTAAAGATCTATTGCTCATCTGAAAATTTTAAAAGAATGGGATAAGCTTGCGCCCATTAAGTAAATCTCATGTATGCAATGAATGTCATGTTTTATGAATAATGCATTTTAAGAATCATAACTATGAAACCGCTTCTTTGAAAAACATCTTAATCATAAACATTACTATCATAAAACTTTCATATTTGAGCTCAACATAGTGTAATACCAAATCTATCAGAAGTGATGAGCCATAAACATAGTGTCATGATAAGCATATAACCTCGTAGCTATTCGGATCCCATATAGCTATCATACTACAATGGCTAGCATCGCAGTTTAAACATTTGTTCTTAATATGGTGACTGTAGGTCTTTCAGTCAGGTGCACATACTCCTTTCAAGAACTTGACACACACTTAAATAAAAACATTCTTCTTTGAACAAAATCTGGTTGCATAGTGTTTTAGAAAAATCATTCTTTGAAAATTATAATCTCTTATGCAATTTATATAATACTTGTGCATACTCATGTCATAATTAATATACAAACTAATATAGCATAGTATATAACAACATATCATAATGATCATAATAACATCACATAATAGCATGTAAATTTACATATAAACATATAGGGTGAGATTTACTTACATCAAGTCCTTAGAAAAACTTTGTAGTGAAATACTGTACAACCAACCTTGTTGAAACCAAGTGCCTCTTCTTTATCTTTTATTTTTTTTTATTATTTATGCCAAAAAAAGAAAAAAAACATTCATTATAAAAAATATTAACACATGCTATCATTGCTTTTAAGAAACATATTTTATATGTTTGAAAAATATCCATAACATAAAATAACATAATAATTTTCATAACAAAACCAAATCTATAAATATTTAGCAACCTAGGCATACTTAAATAATTTTAGATTCAACAATATCATTTGGTTTATCCTAAAAATTTGCATAACTCATTAAAATATATAAAAAAAGATCTAAAAAAATTATCGGAATTTATAAAAAGAGATTTAGTATATTTTTCATAATTTTGAATCCAAATATTATAACACAGTAAAACTGTTAAACTGAAAACCAGTGTAAAATAATAGAATTTTATAGATTTTTTCTTAAATTAAAACAATCTGAAATTTTTTGAAAGTATTTTTAACACAATTTAAAACATGTATAAAAATTATAGACTCCAAAATAGATCATTAGATAGCACTTTAAATTCATAAAATTCTATATCAGAATTCATATTAGCACCAAAATCAGCAAAATAATAAAGATTTCGAAACTCATATTTAATTGTAGAAATTTCCAATAATCGTGAAAATATTTGGAGAACCTAATCACACATTGATAATTTCAAGTCAAAAAAATATTAATAGTATGGGTTTTGAATATTAATAAACAGAAATATTAAGTGTGTCAGATTCACTGATGTTAAGGACAATATAAATAAACAATTTAATAACGAATATAAATACACCCCTATGATCATAAAAATTTCCAGAATATTATCTAATATATAAATAAACAAGTTGTTAAAATTTCAAATTATAAAAAAAATTCTAACCCTAGAGATCATAGGTTGAATTTTGATCTAACAGCAGCAAAAACAATAAACTCAAAGAAAAGAGTGTTTTTAAATATTTACCTTCTTCTTGAAAATTGAAAAAAACCAAGCAAAAACTCTTGAAAATCACAAATATTCTTAGCAACTATGAGAGAAAGATAGGTAAAAAAATTTAGGAGGAAGCTTCATTGTATTCTTACGAGAAAGATATATATATCTATATATATATAGGTTTTAGGCTTAGGAATCTTTTTTTTTTTTTTTAAATCAATCAACGTTTTTTTTTAATCATATCACTTCCTTCTTCTTTTTTTTTTTTAAACTTACGTATTAACCTATTACTAGGTTTCATTAAGTTGTGGGAAACTTCCCTTTTCTTCTTTTTTGACTAAATTAGAATTTTATTTATTTATTTTGTAATAATAAGTAAATACTAACCAAATCTATAAACAAATAACATAATAAAATAAAATCTATATATTAATACATACATAAAAAAACAAAATTGTGGAGTCAAAACTTCACGCAGACATACTTATTTTATCATTATAATAATAATAACGACACTACTAATAATAATAATAACAATAGACATACTTAATCATATAGATGATGTGTGCTTTATTAAAACTTAGGCATACATATATATAAGTTTGTTATCAAATTATTTGGACTCTAAAAACAACTAGACTAAGATTTAAATAACTTTAATTACTAGAATAATTCACTTAACTCAATAATAGATACAAATTAATCACATTATTATAATAATCACATATAAATGCAAATGTATGAAAATTTATTTCTCATTAGGTACATAGTCCAACTTGACTTTCATGTGCGTATTCCACTACAACCGTATTCATAAAAATTTTGTTAGTACATAACCGTTTCACTTATCATAATCATAGATTTAAAACACATGAAAAGCAAAAATCATATTATAGGATAGACTTAATATTACAATTTCCTACCCCCTTAAAATAATTTCATTCTCGAAATTATAACTTACCAAATAAGTTCGGATATGTAGCTCTAATCTCATTTTCACGTTCCTAAGTTGCCTCTTCTATTGCATGAGAGCCCCAAAGAACCTTGACCAATTTAATTTTCTTATTGCAAAGCTCCTTTTCCTTTCTTTCCAAAATTTGAATAGGAACTTCTTCATATGTCAGGTCTTTTTCGCAAATGGAGAGGTTCATAACTTAAAACATGTGATGGATCAGACAAATATTTTCTTAACATCGAGACATGAAATACATTATGTACCTCAGAAAGTCTCGGCAGTAAGGCCAATCAATAGACCATGTCCCTAACTCATTCTAAAATCTCAATGAATCATGGATTTAGCTTTCCCTTTACGCCAAACCTCATAATTTTCTTCATTGGTGCAACTTTAAGAAATATCATGTCTCTAACTGAAAATTTTAAGTCCTTTCATCTCTTATCTGCAAAACTCTTTTGATGACTTTGGGTTGTTTTCATCTTTTTCCAGATTCTTTCTACAATATCAGCTATTTGCTGTACAATTTTTGGATCTTGAAGTTTTCTCTCACCAACTTCATCCCAATGAACCGGGGAACGACACTTCCTACCATAAAGTACCTCATAAGGTGCCATATCAATCGTCGCTTGGTAGCTGTTATTATAAGAAAACTCTATCAGTGGTATATAGTTGTCCCACATAACACCAAAATTCAGAATACAAGCTCTCAACATATCTTTAAGTGTTTGGATCGTCCTTTCAGATTGGCCATCAGTCTGCGGATGGAAAGCATTGCTAAACCTTAATTGTGTATCCATAGCTTTGTGTAGACTTTTCCAAAATTTGGAGGTGAACTTTGGATCTCGATCAAACACAATTGATACAGTAATTCCATGCAATCTCACAATTTCATTAATGTAAAGATTAGCATACTTGTCCATAGAATAAATATTACATGTCAGAAGAAAGTGTGCAGATTTTGTAAGTCTATCCACAATCACCCATATGGAATTTGCACCTTTCCTTGTTCTTGGTAATCCAAGGACATAATCCATAGCAATATGCTCCCATTTCCACTCAGGCACTATTAGTGGTTGCAATAAACCTGAGGGTCATTGATGCTCTGTTTTTACTTGTTGACAAATGAGACAATGCTCAACAAACTGTGCAATATCTCTAGGCATATTGACCCACCAGAAGTGTTTTCTTAAATCATGATACATTTTCATACTTCTTAGATGTACAGAATAAGGGGTCTCATGTGCCTCTCACATGATTTCCTTCCTGAGTTCAGGAACATCAGGAACACATAAACGACGGATAAACCTCAATGCATTGTTTGAGGTGACTACAAAGTCTTTATATTTTCCAGCTTCTACACCTTCATGAAACTTCGTCAATGCAGGATCATTACTTTGTGCGGCCTTAATTCGATCCAAAAGTGTTGATTTTACTGTCAAAGTAGCCATATAGGCAGAATTTCCTTGATCTACTACTTCTATTCTCAAACGTTGCATATCCAAAATTAGTGGTAGAATTTCACGTATAGAAGCAACAGAGCTAGAAGATTTTCGAATTAATGCATCCGCAATATTCGCCTTTCCTGGATGATAGTTGATCATACAAACATAATCTTTTACTAATTCGAGCTATCGTCATTGTCTCATATTAAGTTCTTTCTGTGTGAAGAAATATTTCAAACTTTTATGGTCGGTATAGATTGCACACTTAACCCCATATAGATAGTGTCGCCAAATTTTTAAAGCAAACACCACTGCAACAAGCTCGAGGTCATGTGTTGGGTAATTCTTCTCATACTCTTTCAGTTTTCGTGAGGCATAAGCTATTACTCTTCCGTGTTGCATGAGAATACATCCCAAACCATTTTTGGATGCATCACTGTAGATAACAAACCCTTCAACTCCTTCAAGAATGGCCAAAATGGGAGCAGTAGTCAATCGTTGCTTCAGTTCCTTAAAACTTTTCTCATAATTATTTGACCATAAGAATTTCACATTCTTTCGGGTCAGCTGGGTTAGTGGAGATGCAATCTTTGAAAAACCCTCCATAAACCTTCTGTAATACCCTGCAAGACCAAGGAATGGTATGTATCAAACTGAAATCGGCCAACATATTAGTTTATAATTTTTTTTAAAGATGCTTTATATAAGTATGATGTGAGTGCTTAGTTGATGTCATTCTTAATTTAGATTTTTATATTTTTACTAGTACTTTCTAAATATTGTATTATATTTTATGTTTTGGGTTTCTTTTTTAAACTGATTTTTAATCAAGAAAATAAGTTCAAATTGTAACCTCACTTAAATTTTCAAATCACAAAAACTACCCAGACTGCACTACAAAATATATTTGCGATCTGCCCAGTTTGAATGGACCAATTTAGACCGTGCAATTTGATTGACTAGCTAAACCATACTTGTGATTTAGTTTATGTTTTGGCATTTTAGACTAGTCAAACTGGTTAGGAACACCCCTACTTACAAATTTGTATCGTTAATTCCCAATTAACTAATTTTAATAGTAACAAGATGCTATTACCGTCATAAACTTAATAAAAATTTATTAAGAACTAATAAAAATTTTTAAAAATATTTTATAATTAGTCCATTTAACTTTTCTTTTAAAAAAGAAAAATAAAAAATTAGATTAAGAAGTAAAAATGGTTAATTGAAAAAAGGAAAACAAAAAAGAAATGTGATCTTTCTGTAATTTTAACCATCACCCACACTATATTTTTTTGCAATTAACTTAAAAAAATAGTTATAAAACAATTTTGATAATATATTAGTATTTAAAAGTTCTTAATAAATTAATATGATGTATTTGCATCTTGTAACTTATGCATAGCACAAATTTGCTAAAAAATAAAAGTCAACATGTTAATATGCAGAAATCATAAATGTAGAATTCAAAAGTGAGTTATTAATTTATAGAAATTAGTATTAATTTGCAAAAATTCAAAATTTATGGTATTTTTCATAGAATAGTTAAAAGTCAACAAATTACTTTTTTATCATTTTCCGTACAAATAATGGCTGGAGAACAATGATTAACATAACTAGTTTGCAAAACAATAAAAAAAAGTACTCAATTGGAATTATATAACATTTTTTCAATATTGTAGTTTTAATATAAAAATGTAAAACAAATTAAGAAAAAAAAAATTAAAATACAATCACACCTACACTTCTAATATTTAACTTAGATTCTAATTTTATTTCGAGATAGAGCATATTTTTTGAAAGTGTCAAAGATAAGAGTATTTTTTTCAAAACGAAAAGGAAAATCATCATGACATACCTCACACTCCCCACCCAATCTATCATACCTCGATTCACATGCATGGCTATATATTATGTATAATAGAGCTTTGTCTAGTTCTAAGTTAATTAGAAGAGCTAAGCTAGTCAATGAGGAGCTTAATAATATTGTAAGTTCATAAAGATCCTAGTAAAAAAAATTTCACATTTTGCAAGACAGACTTTTGTTGTTAGGTTTTATACAATTGAAATGTATTAAGCTACTGATTGAGGTACTTAGCAGCGTAAACATTCGATGATAGACAATATGATGAAAGAAAATATTTTTCGACGAAAACTGACAGTTAAGTTTCCAACAATCTAGAATAGATAAGCTGCTGACGGAAGAGACATGATTATTTCTAATGTTGTGATCACTTTATAGGAAGAAGTTAGTATTTCCTGATTCTCATGCTAGATAGTTCTATAAATCATGATATTTAGATGATAAGTGAAAAAGTGAAG
Organism: Parasponia andersonii; assembly: GCA_002914805.1. Lineage (NCBI taxonomy): Eukaryota > Viridiplantae > Streptophyta > Magnoliopsida > Rosales > Cannabaceae > Trema > Trema andersonii. The sequence continues at coordinate 767,161 of JXTB01000070.1, forward strand.
CACGAGTTGTTCTAAGTATGATGTGTCCGTAAGCATGAGGTGCCACTATAAGAACGAGGTGTTGAATCAGAGCACGAAGTGTAAACTTTGAAAGTATCAGGTATTAGTTGGAAGCAAATGGTGGAATGGGACAAGCTAGGTATCAAGCATATAGATGAGGTTAGTGGCAACTAGATGTCAACATTTAGGCAAGCTAGGTGTCAAGCATGCAGATAAAGTTAGTGACAACTATGTGTCAACATTTGTGCTGAGTTAAGTAGCTCGATGTGAATAGGAGATGTGGTGTTAGGTGTCACAACGGAGGAAGCTTTAGGTGATGAGTAAGCTTTAGGTGATGAGTAAGCTACTAGCTCGAGGACCTTGATTAAATCTATAAATAGGGCCTAAGAATCAGTTTTAGACATACTCTGCTCCACCTACATTTCTAGTAAAGTTTAGAGAGAAGAAAAGAAAAGAAAAGAAAAGAAAAAAAATGAAAGAAAGATAAAGAGAGATTTGAAAATAAACACGAAGATTAAGAGGAATATAAACTACAAGTAAGTAAAGATAAATATTTTTACTATATTACAAGAGCATACTAAGTACAGGTATTTTCTAAATTTATGTGGAGTACGTACTTATTTATATATATCTATGTATACTACTATATTGTTCATGAATGGTGTTCATGGCATATGCATAAAGCATATTTATGAAAGGAAAAGTTAAATTGATTTTAAGTTCATATTTTAAAGAAAAGATTACCATTATACTTAAGTTTCTAAGTTATGTTATTTATGCAGTATGACTCTTAGCTTAGTAATTGTGTAGAAAAGAGGTGGTGCAATCCCTTGAGGTGAAAGGACCAAGACAAGGTAAGCTTTAAATGATATTGATTAAGAAGTCTATTATATCATTAAGTTAGAAGTTATGCTTAAAATGGGGCCCAAAATGATGTTTAAAGAAAGAATGTTTTCCAAAGAAAGTTGTACAATGGACATCAAATATTTTTATAGCACGTCATAATTGATATGCATGCACCGTCTTTATTTACTGAGTATTAGCTCATTATAATTCTTGTAATACAGGTTTTAATTACATTAGTAAATTCTTGAAAATTTACTGAGTTGTAGTTCCATTCATCCCATGATACATTTATATTTTATTTCTAAAATTTTAATAATAAAAATGAAACCTTATACCCTTTTCCGTTCTTCCGGCTTTCGAATGCTTAGTTTTCAAAAAAATTTACAAAGACTTAACGTGTCTTTGCCTAACTGGTTATGCTTTTACACAAAGTCTGACCAGTTAGGTTGGGGCGTTATACAATCTACCCCGTATTAGAGACCAAATCAGGATCACCAATGGAGTGATAGCACACTGTGGTCCCTGTGGTCTAGTCTGCTACGAGGAATAGAAGTATCCCATCGAACAGGGACTCACAATACCTATGGTCTAGTCTACTATGAGGAATGGAAGTACCTTATTGAACAGGGACCCATATATTGGTGGGTCAGTCCTAGAGTGGGAAACAGAAAACGTTCTTGCACCAAGTTCAACCGGCTTCTACGGTAACTCGAACTTCTGACCTCATAGATGCCAGACCTCCGAGTAGGCACACTGCCACCAAGCTGCCACTATCGGTGGTTCAAGATATAGTATATTAGTTTAATAAATAATTTCTTTTTATTACATAACCATTGGAAGCTAACATTTCACATACCTTTGAAAAAATAAAAAACTAACATATCACATTTACTTAAAAGAAATATGGACTAACAGTATTGCTAAAACGACTAAATTCAAAACAAAAGATAATAACAGGCACGATCATAGAAAAAACAATTATTTAAATTTAGGGTTTAATGTAGGTTTCGACTAAGGGGATTATTGCTTTTTTTGTTTCCCAGTTTTTGACTAATTTTTTGTTCGTGTAGGTAGGATTTGGCTTCAAGGAATGAATTATAACCAGAATATGAAGAAAAAATAAAAGCTTTTATACGATGAAATTGGACAGAAAAAAGAATACAAAGGAATTCAATTACTATATTTTGTTAAATCAGGTTTAGATATCCCAAATGATAGTAGGAGAGCCACTGGATTCTTGTATTATGAATGATGAGCCACAGCCACATAGTCATTTTGTCCTTCTGTTTAAATCAGTGGAACCCGGAACTAAAGCAGTGTTGACTGGTGTTGAGTCCTCTAGTTATTAATTTATGTATTTATTTTCTGGGAAAAAGCATTTGATAAATGAACCTTCCTAAAATCTCGCACCGAGATTTCGATCCTCAATATTAAGAAATTTCTTGACTAACGACTTTTTTCCTCTTACAGGTTTATTAGAGTCATGCCCTCAAACCCGAGTGATAACTTCAAAAACTCTTTCTGGCTTTTGATTATTTATTCCTTATATATATCAAACACTTGTTTGCAGCTAAGAAGAGTTTCATGGAAGGTTCAAGAGGTTGGCTCAGGGAGAAAGTTGGAAAGCTACAAAGCCTCTTCCCGAGTCACTGGCCAGTTACAGCTTTTGTTCTGCTAAATATATTTTTGTTTTACTAGAGTTTGTATGGTTCATTTACTTCAACAAAAATTCAATTATAATCAACAATAAGTGGAATGGTTTCGTTCACTGTATAATGGCCTAGTTCATCGAAATTTCGGTTTATTTATTTATTTTTTCAATTAATACACCCAAATAGGCCTCTTGGAGAGAGAAAGAGAAAGATCATTCATAGAGAACGGAAGCAAATTGTTAGAGGAGCTCATAACTTCTTGCAAAGATAAGCGCAGATGTAATCCTATTCGGAACTTCTCCGCTGAACAAGTCATTGAAGCCACCAACTACTTCCAGTCACATGGCATCGATGATTATAATTCTCAGTGGAACAAGGGAACTTTGGACAATCGCCCAGTTCTGATAAAGAAATATAATCGAGGCATTCGAAACATTGGAAACGGATCATGCCGTGACATTGAAATCAGTTCCTAAATGAGCAGCCATAGAAATGCTCTTAACATTTCAGTCTCTCCGAAACAATTCCTGAAGATGAAGCACACGTTCTAGTTGATCCTGTAATTGGGATAGCTGGTTTCATTGAGCCTACTTACAATAGATCACTTACTGTTACGAGCATACTGACATTTATAGCTTTGGAGATCTTCTCCTAGTCCTCATATCAGGAAAATTAATGTCCTTCTCAGTGGACTCCACCTAAAAGCGAACGAAGTATCTGCAGTTATACAGGAAGCTTGATTGAAAAGGAACGGTTCACGGAACTTGTGGATCCTAAAATTTTCGAAGAGGACGGAGAAATCAATGAAGAGAAAGAGCTACAATTGCAAGCTTTCCTTAACTTGGCTTGGAGCTGTACTAAAGAGAACAGAGAAGACAGGCCCCTAATGATTGATGCGGCTAAAGGACTTGTCAAGATGGAAAGCCAAACGTTAGCCCATCCGAATTAGATAGAACAGCCTTGTATGCATATTGTTTACTCGTGCTTTGTATTCTAATCATGATATGGTAAAGCTGGCAAAGATGATGTCATATTGATCTGTCTATAAAGGTATAAGAGAAGCCTTCAGTAATATTCTTTTTTCAAGAGGCTTTTTTCTCTAGCAACTGTACTAGTAAGTCGCAAAAGACTAAAAGAACGAAGTCACTTTCTTTTTCTTTGATAGAAAAGAAAAATAGATTTCGCTACCTCTATTAATTTTCTCTCATTTTCCCCCTTTGCTTTCCCTCGTTCTATATTAATTTTCTGAATTTTCTTTTGTCAAAAAAGTTTTTGCAAACAAAGTCTGTTCGAAACATGATATATTTCCATTTTGTTTTTTTGGCATTTTGTTTTTTTGGCACATCTTGACTTACAATCAATCATTTGCTGCCGCAGAAAAATACACACTTCTACATGATACTGTTTCATTGTCTTAAACTCTTATGGTGCTATAATTAGTACTATGAATAATATTTTTCTTTTCGTTTGTATTAGATGTATGTATTAGCATTGAAGTAAAACTCTCCGTAAATTAGTACTATGACTTGAGACTTATCAAATAAAGCCCGCAAGTTGCAGAGGTGGTTGTGCTAGTCATAACATATTTCATGAAGAATAGAGTTGGTTAAGAAGAAAGAGTTCATAATTTTGTGTTCTAATAGTAATTCCAAAAGTCAGTCTTGTAGAGTTTTTGGCCGAATTTTCTGATAGGAAACATAATTCATATACTAGAGGATGTAAATCTCTCGGTTTGCTTGTTGGATTCAATTCTGTTCTTGCCGTGGCAAATTGTTGAATAACAAAAGATCTTCAAGTTTTTTTTTTCAATTTTATTTATTTATTTAATTTTTTTCTTGTACTTGTTTATTATTTTCCCTCCTTGTTTCTGGATTTTTATAAGAATTTCTTTTTATGAATATCTAGGGCTATTCTTTTCTTCCTAAAAATTTACAGTTTCTTTTAAGAGGAAATTGCAAAATAAATACCTTCAAGTCTGGGAATTTTACAAGTTTAATTTTTAGACTTTACAAAATAATATCCATAGGTTATAAATTTTTTAAAATTGATACCTTAAATTGATTTTTTGAATGACTTTAATAATACTCTCAAAATTATAAAGAATGATAAGGACTGGACTAGTTTTAGTATGGAGGATTGTTGTATTTTTGTTAATAAAATTACTTAAAAAGTCAATATGGAGTATTTATTTTTATAGATTAATCTCAGAATATTATTTTGCAGAGTTTATATAATTCTCAAACTTCAAGTAATTATTTGCATTTTACTCTTCCTTTTAATTGAACTTAACATTTATCCACTTTCGAAAACTTGAGGCTTATGTTTTCCATTCCTGAGTTGAACTTGAAAACTCTTACTTTAACCATATTATATGTTCTTGTAGATATGTATCCATACAATTTTTTCTTGTATACTCTCATTTCTTGGATTCCTAGTTTGATGGAAAGGATAGTGGTCTCACGAGGTGTTGACTTCTAAAGTCAATAACATGCTGCCAACTTTTCAATGGAAAATTGCACTAGGATTTTCCTTCTCTTTAAGCATAAAACTTGTAGAGACTCGTTTCTATAATTATAGAATTGGGTCATGAGCAATCTATCAAAACTAAAAGACGTAAGGGTTCGAATAGAAACACCGGGGTAGTGCTAATCAAAGGGACTCCGACGCTCAAGTCAGTATGCAATTTAAGAAGATATCAATATGATAAAGCATATAAGCAATTTAATTAACATAAATATAAGTCTGGATGCAAAGCCTAATTGATCGACTATGGATGAATGTAGATATCTTAGATGGCTCTAAGATAAATTCTAAGATCTTTGTATTTGAGGGGTGAACTCTAATGTGAATCAGAGAGAAAGAAACAGAGAGAATACAATAGTAAGTTATTCAGAGTTGATTCGCCTTTAAGTGTCATTTTGATTCATACTTACAAGAGCCTTCTCAAACCTGTTGAAGGCAACTGTCTTATTTTAATTTAGTAAAAATTAGAGGTAGTTGTCATGCTTCGAAATTGATGAATTGGTAGCAATTGTGGATAATTTATCCTACTCTGTAATTATTAGTGTGTAGTCTCTTATTTTGAATTAGTCTTGCAGACTAAGTCAGTGGTTTTATATTGAGGATATCTCTATGATTTTTTAGGCCCCTCATTCTAGTTGTGGTCAGATAGAATCTTGGGCGGAGTCCTTAACTAGTTAATTAATTAGCTTTTGGTCATTAGAGATAATTTTATGATTTGGGTCTTATGAGCCCATTTCTTATTTGGCTTGATTACAGTATCGACAATAAATATAAAGGTCTATTTCATTTAGACTTATAATTATCTAACTATTTTTTGACATCTACAAAACTTACATTAGGAATTTCGGTTATCAAAAGATTGAAAAGTCAGCTCTCTTACTTTGTCAGCCTATAAGTCTGTCCATTTTTTTTTGGTTCTCAAGAGGAAAACTCTACAAATTTGAGTTACATTAATATTTCTTTCTTTCTCAACATATTTAAGTTTCAAGTTTGGTAAGAAGCTATCAATGGAAGAAGGAATAGGCTTGTGGCCAAGAAAGAAAGGGGAAAAGCTAAGACAAAAAGGCCGCTTCTTAGTTCGATATTCAGGTGTGGCTTTGGTTTTCTTGTTATTTATTTTCCAACTTATTGATGTCTTGGCCAATATTGTAGTTGAAACGAATTTCGGTTTTATTTTTTGTTAGTTTTATTTTATAATACCCCTATTAAATCTGCAAATCATTTCAAGGATGGACAAAGATGGAAAAGGAAGAAGAAGAAAGAAATTTTGTAGAGAATGGGAGTCGTCTGTTATAGGTGCTCATATCTTCTTGCAAAGGTATTAGATTTAGATGCAATCCAATTCGCAGCTTTTCCGTTGAAGAAATCCTTAGAGACACAAATTACTTCAAATCTAGATGCTTTGTTGATGATTTCTCATGGTGATTTTCGTTATTATAATTGGTGCGAGGGTACTTTGGACGATCGCCCTCTTCTAATCAAAAGATATAATAAATTAGGAGCTTCTTCTACGTATGTCAGAATACATGATGATATTGTATTAAGTTCGCACATGAGCAGCCACAAACATGCTCTTAAGCTTCTCGGGCCGCCTAGAATTCTCTGAACCAGCATTAGTTTATGAATACCCGAAAAATGGATCTATCAGCCAAAAGCGAGGGATTGATTCTGATGGTAAGAGTCTGTCACTTTCTTGGAAGGTGAGGTTCAAAGTTGCAAAAGACATCGCTAATGCTATAACGTACCTTCATACCGCATTCCCTAGGCCTATAATCCATATGAAAATACAGCCATCAAGCATATTTTTGGACAAGGATATTCCCAAATTAGGTAATTTCTGTTATTTTTTATCCATTCCCAAAGGTAAAATGTATGCTAGAATCGAAGAGGTCCATCGTGAATATCTCCATGAAGTTTCATGCGCATGCGGTAAGGTTGAGTTCCTTGATCCAGATTACTATAAAACGTCGATTATTATGGAGCATTATGATGTTTATGGCTTTGGTATTGTTTTACTTGCGCTTCTCACTGGACAAGAAGCTTTTGACGCTAATAGACCCGAAGAAAGAGAAGATATCCGGAGTTATGTAGAAGACTTGGTTCAAAAAAAACGATTTAATGAGATTGTGGATCCTAAAATTTTAGAAGAGGAAGGAGAAATCTATGAAGAAAAAGAACTACAATTGAAAGCCTTCCTAAAATTGGCTTTGGGTTGTAATAAGGAGGACAAAGAAGAAAGGCCACTAATGATTGATATTGCAAAACAACTCTTCAAGATTGAGAAGAGCACACGCCGTACCTTGGGGGAGTCTGTCCATTCAAATTAGACTATTTTTTCGTTTTTTCTTTTCTGTTTCCACTTTTCCTGATTCATGAACTAGAGTACGCTCTTATATTCCTTCAAAAGGTATAGTAGGAATTATGTCCTTATTTCCCTAAACTATTAGTCTACTTAAGGAGTCTCATTTTTGTCTCTAAATTTTAAAGTTTGTCATTTTTTGATCCTTAAATTATTAGAAGTGTTCACCTTAGTCCTTTTTGCTATATTTCCTTTGATTATTTACAGAAAGAGTATGTGAGATGCACTGGCCGACCTTTATGTTTTGCTTATTTCAACAAAATACCACAATTTAAAAATAATCTGATCGAATTATCTTTGTCTAATATGTTTGTTGTACTCAACCACTAATATTGCATTTTCATATTATCATATTTCAATTACTCTATTTATGTTCAAATCTCTTAACAGTACTGATTTAATATAATTGTGGGTATGAAATAGATATAACAGGATGAGAAATGTGGTCCGGTGAAAAATCAACAAAATATACATCATAAAGGACTAACAGGGAACATTTTTAATAGTTAAAAGACCAATATGAAATTCTTTATTATAAGAGATTTTATTGTTAAATTGCATACTTTCATTTTTTTTTTTCAAAAATAGCTCCATATATAACAGCTGCTTTTACAAAAGATTTGTTACTCAAAGTAACTAATTCAGTTACTTTTCTAAATTATATTTATAAGAAATGACATTCTTTTAAAGACCAATTTAAAAATACCGTTACACTTATTTAATAAATGATCATTTTATAATTTTATTGTGATAAATGGCCAATGTATAGAATTAATTAAAGCTTGTACACTAGACTTACCTTTGAGGACATGTTTACTAATTTTTAATGGCAAGGAAATATAAAGGTTTTTCATTTCATATGTTTACATACTAATTAGTTATACATAAAAAAAAAATCTTGATTTTTTCTTTAGCTATAAAAGTGAGGATAATATCTATTTAAATAATTAAATACCTAATTTTTTCTAACTATGATAAAAAAAATAAAATATAATTTTGACACCTTTTAGACATAAATTAGCATTATTTTTCAGGTTTCTAACATTTTTACCTATAAATACCAAAAGGAATTACAAAAATAGAGAGGCCAATTTTTTCCAATTTTGAGAATATTTATTTTAGAAAATATCACTTTTTAAAATTTTTTAAAAAAAATATCATTTTTAAAATGATTACTAGTTACTAATTTCTGAAAACTGATTACCAGTATATACTAATTATAAATATCTTTAATTACTATTTCTCAGTACTCGAAAATTGATTACCACTAATTAATTACTATTTTAAAAATAATATTTTTCTAATAAAAATGATACCGAATATTAAAAAAAATAGAAACTACTATATTTTTATAATTTTTTCTAAAAGTACTTCTCTTATTTTTATTAGTAAAACGATATTGTATTGTGATAATGACCGAGGGAATATTACACAGAAGACATTGATGCATCATTAACCGGCCGGATCAACATCGTTGGACTTTGGTTCCCGCTTTGAATTGCGTGTAATAATTGACTTGTAATTTCATGTCGCAGACGTTAAAGCTTCTAAGCCGTGGCCTTGCCCATAATAGTTAAGCCGAAGTCAACATTTTCCTCCCTTGGGTCTTCACATGATAGATTTTGTATTATGGAAAATAAAACGTTAGTTGTCCCAGTCCAATGTACCCGCATCCGACGGGATTAAAATTATATCCGACCGAATAATAGTGGTAAGTGTAAAAGGAAATTGACCTATTGATACATAATGAGATAACTATTGCTTTACTAAAAATGAAATATTTAATATATATTTTTTGCTAATTGCATTACAACTCGTTAAGAATTAATGAATTATAATCGAGAAAAGAATGAAAAATAAGAACACAAGGATTTAAATGAAAAATTATAATCAGAAAAAATTAATGGCAGAAGAATAAATTTTACTATGTCAAAAATAAGTTACAGAAGATAGAGTGTTACACGGTCAAAGTCAAAATATTGTCCCGATTCCATCGCTTTCACCACAGATTTAAAAAATTCTCTTAATTACAAAAATGCTATATATGTCGTACCATGAAGCTTTTGAACTAGGGCAAAAAGAATTCGAATCATAAACTCTAACAATCTCTATCTTGACGTGAATTCCAATTAAAGAATGACTCCAAACTTCGGCAAAAAACATATCCTCTACCTCTTCCATAAAAAGTCAAAACTCAGCAAGCAACACTAACAAAGTCTAAGTAATGCTTAAATTTGTCTCTAAGAAGTCCATATCAGCATGATATCATGAGTACTAACTTTACACACAACTATATCACCTCGAGCAATAATATCATGGATAAAATGATACTGCACATCAATATGCTTGGTTCTCTCATGAAACATCTGATCTTTTGTCAAAAAAAAATAGCACTCTGACTATTACAAAAGATTGTGGTCATCTATAAGTCTTCATTGAGTTCACTAAATAGTCCATTCAACCAAATAGTTTTCGTACAAGCCTCAGTAGTAGATAATACAATTGTAGTCTATAAGGTAGCTTTCCATCTGATAGCACAACCATCAACAGTAAAAACGTACTCAGTAAGAGATATTTTTTTATTAAGGTTTCTAGTAAAATCAGAATCAATATATCCAACGGCTCCATTTCTAGTTTTTCCAAATTGCAAACAAGCATCAATAGAGCCACGTAAATAACTGAAATTCCACTGAACTGCTTTTTAATATTCTTTACTAAGATTCGCCATACATCTACTAATAACGCTAACTATATATGACAAATCTGGATGAGAATAAACCATGGCATACATCAGAGATCTCATTGTACTAGAATATAGAACTCAAGACAAATAATCAATCTCGTCATCTGATTGTGGAGATAAAATAGATGAAAGTCTGAAATGAGTTTTTAATAGAGTACTAATAGGTTTAGCATTCTGCATATTAAATCTATATGGAACTTTCTCAATGTACCCTTTATGATTTAGGTACAATTTGCCTGCCTTTCTATCTCTCAAAATCTCCATTTCAAGTATCTTCTTTGCCGCTTCCAAATCTTTTATCTCAAACTCTTTACTAAGTTGGACTTTGACTTTTCTAATTTCTTCTTTATCCTTAGTTGCTATCAATATGTTATCGACGTATAAAAATAGATTCACAAAAGACCCATCAGCACTCTTCTTAAAATAGACACAACTATCATAGCTACTTCTCTTGAAATTATGAGTGGTCATAAATGATTTAAATCTCTTATACTATTGTCTAGGTGACTGTGTTAGGCCATTCAAAGACTTCTTCAATAGTCTTTCTTTCTCGAGTCTACAAAACCCTATAGGTTTCCATATAAGAATGCTATTTTCACATCTAATTGTTTAAGTTTAAGATCATGTATAACCACAATACCAAGTAAAGCTTGAATTGGACTATTCTTTATAATTAGAGAAAACACATCTGTAAAGTCTATGCATGGAACCTGATTATAACTCTTTGCAACTAGCCTCGCCTTATACTAGGCTTCTTCGATTCCTAGTGTTCTTTCTTTTCTTTTGTAGATGCTTTTGCAGCCAATAACTTTCTTATCTTGAGGTAGTTTCACCAAGTCACATGTGCCATTTTTATGAAGTGATTCCATCTCTTCTTGCATAGCAGTCATTCATTTGTCAGAGTCATCACAACTAACTATCTCTACATAGGTAGAAGGTTCTTTATTAGAATCAATACTTTCAGCCACATTCAAAGCATAGGCAATTAAATCAGCCCTAGCATACCTCTGTGGAAGTCTAATATCTCTTCTAGGACTGCTTTAGCAATAGAATACTATGGTGACACTGGTGGTGGTGATGGTGGTGTAGAAGATAGTGATTGAGATATAGATGCTGGTATAGATTCTAACCCCATCTCAAGCTCCACTTGAGTGTTTGATTTCTGCTGATGTTTACTACTAGAATCTCTAAGAGGCAAATCATGAAGTATAACAGATTCATCAAAAATAACATCTCTACTCATTATAATCTTCTAGGTTTTTGGATACTATAACTTATATCCTTTAACACTAATCTTATAGCCTAGAAAAATGCACTTTATAGATCTAGGTTCCAACTTTTCATTATCAACATGAGCATAGGTAGAATATCAAAATATTTTCAGATCAGAATAATTAGCAGGAGTACCGGACAATACCTCTTCTGAAGTCTTTTTTTCAATAATAGTTGAAGGAGATCGATTAATCAGAAAATAGGCTGTAGAAGCAGCTTCTGCCCAAAAGGGGTTAGATAAACGAGCATTGCAAAGCATGTAACGTACTCTCTCCATCAAAATCCTAGTCATACGCTCTAGCACACTATTTTATTATGGAGTGCAGTGAACTATGAAGTACCTCACGATTCCTTCTGACTTGCAAAAAAACATTAAGCTCATAAGAACAAAAATCCAAGCCATTATCAGTTCAATGATATTTAATTTGCTTTTCTATTTACTTCTCGATCATAGTCTTCCACTCCATGAATGTGTTGAGAATATACCTTAGAAAAAAATTTCTTTATTAGGCATTTTGAATAATATTTATTGGATTTAAGTGTTATCTATTTATTGTCAATAAATTCCATATTATATCGCAATTATATACATGTCATGTTTACGTTTTCTATTATGCAAATATCTAAAAGTTTTCATGACTAATAATGAGTAACAAAGAATTGTTTGTGTGAAGTTTTCACATGTGGGAGACTAAATTCTTTATTTCATTATATCTAAATAAAAAGTTCACATTCTGTAAATAAAGATGGGATACTTTATTTTGCCATATAATGCAGTATTGTCTATTTCAACAGGATTGATGACATCGCTAATCATCGAAGTCTCTGATTTTGGATAGAAATACTAATATACTATAAGAAAGTTATAATTGCATTAAACTGGACCAAGTAAAAATAAAATTTAAGATTAAGTACCGTAACTCAATATTATATCTTTTACTAATCTAGCACTATTGCAAGATTACATTATTCCTAATGACTGTCGGATTTGCTTTCATAAGTTTTATCTTCTTGACTTACTAAAGGACTAGTTCCGATTATATGGTTCGAACTCTGATATCTTGGAAGATAAGATTTGTAAATTGACGAGAATGCCCTTCATGATTTAGACACCATGCATATAATGTCATTTTGAGTTATTTTAAGGACTTGGATAATAAAATCTAAGTGCCAGGTATTCACTTTGTGAATTTGATTATGTTTCTATGGGCAGTTACAAATACTATAGTCAATTATTATCCATTAGGTGAAAAATAGCAACTTAAAGGTAAATATGTACTAGAGGGGTAAGACAGTAATTTCACCTCACTAGTACGACATTGCATCGGGGGTATATCTGAAGGTATAGTATATACTATGAATCAAGTTAATTAAAGTATTAATTAGCTTCATAGAAAAAATATGACATTTAGTATAAGAGTGCAATATTGGACATATAGTGGAGTGCCTTAATATTAATAGACAATACCCAATCATAATTAAGAGTTAATTATGATTATGGGTAGTTGGCCTATTGAAGCTTAGAATATTTGGATCTATAAGGTCTACTATTTAGCTCACACATAACCCAATAATTAATTGAATGGTCAGTTGAGTCTAATAGGGTTTACATCTTTGTAATACGTTAGAGAAAAGTTCTCCTAAGTTTCTGCACAGTAGCCATACGTGTACTACATGTGCTTTTTATGTAACAAAGAGAAAAAGAGAGAGTGAGAGAGCTGAGTTACCGTGGGCTCAATCCCAAGCTCATTCATGGCTGCCGAGGGAAAGATACCCATGGTCATAGATGTGCAATCCAGGAGAAGGAAGAGCACCTTTCAAATTATTTGCTCATCTCTTATTGGGAATCAAGAAGGTGCCCACATACTAGATCATTCAACGGACTTCAAAGAATAGACAAGAATACTCAATAGTTGTGAAGTGCTTCGAGATTTTATCTAAACTAAGATTCATGAATTGATTTATTTTAGATCAACGATACTATGCTTTTTTTTCTAATAAAGTTTCAAGAAAAATTTTAAAATACCAATTCTACTGTATTTCTGATTTGTTTACAAAACTATGGAAATCATTTTTGATAAAATCATTTTTCGAAGTCATTTTTTGGAAATTTCTAACAGGATACAGGTAAGACATCATTCTTCTACTTTAGGAAGGACACCTAAAGTTTTTTAGAGAAATCATTGATGATCGTTAGTAAATATCTAGCATCTCCCTTCGAAGGCACCCTTGATGGTCCCAAAAGATCATAATATATATATATAACTGAGTGTTCTCTTTGTGTTATAGATGCCTTTTATAAATATGACTCTCTTATGCCTCCCAAAAATGCAGTGCTCATAGAACTTCAATTTTCTAGTACTCTGCCCATCCAAAAGTCCTCTTTTGCTCAATTTAACCGTGCCATTCTCACTCATATGCTCAAGATGCATATGTCAAAGTCTGGTGATTTCATCATCTGACAATGAAGGAGTAGAGATAGCTACTTCACCGGTAACTGTAGAACCCAACAAGACATATAATTTGACAAATCTTTTCTAGTCCTTCATCATGACAAAAACTCCTCTAGAATCCTTTAGAACTCTACCTTCACCAGTATACTTGTACAATTTTGAATCAGTACTCAAAGAGATCAAATTTCTCTTTAAATTTGGAATATGTCTCACAATACTGAGTATTCTGACAATTCCATCAAACATCATAATTTTGACTGTTCTAATACCATTAATTTTACAAAGTGCATTATTTCTCATCAATATAATACCTTTAGATACTATTTCAGATTGTCGGAAACCAGTCCTTATTAGGACATATATAAAATGTGCAATCTGAATCAAGAATCCAATCAACACAAGGTTTGGAGTCGCTATCAGAAGCAACTAAGAGTTTTCCATCACTGATATTATCTTCAGCAACAATGACTTCACCGGTATTTTTAGTCTGTTTTTCCTGCTGATTAGGAGTAGTTTTCTTATTCTTGTACTGAAACTCATAACATTCAAATTTGATGTTGCCCTTTTTCTTGCAATAGTTGTGAGTTTTATTTTTATTTTTAGATTTTGATTTGCCTTTATTATCATTTCCAGAGTTCATCTCCTACGTTCTTTCTCTAGCAACGAGACCTTTTGCCTGAGTCTCAGTCTTACTAATAATATGATTCATCTCTTCCTTAGAGAATAGAGAATTATAAAACACACTCAGAGTAAGGGATTTATGACTATACAAAATAGTATCTCCAAAAGGAATATATAAAGAGGGCAACGAACTTTAATAAAATCAATGCTAAATTCTCAGACTCATATTTAATTTCCAAAGCTTCTAAATAAGAAATAATTTCCTTAAATGTATCTATGTGATCTCAAAAAATGTACCTTCTGTCATACGATGAGAGTACAGTCAGTGTTTCTGATGCAGCTTATTGGTTAGACTTTTCGTCATGCACAATTGCTCTAATTTCAACCACAATGCTGCGGCGGTTTTTTCCTTCAGAATATCTTGTAATATTTGATTCGACAGGTGCAATTGAATCTAATATATGACTTTTTAATCCCTACGCTGCTTTTTCTCCATTGATAACAATGAGGGCATCGTATTAATTGATCCCTAATAGTGTATCATCAAAATCTAACTGTGCAACCATAGCCCACATCTTAACCTGTGATAACGAAAATCTGGTTCTACGATCCAAAAGTGAAATATCATATTTCATGGTTGCCATTATTGTAATTAAACCTAGAGTAAAAGCTCTAATACTAATTTGTTAAGAATTAACAAATCATCATCAACAAAATAATGAAAAATAAGAACATACAGATTTAAGTAGAAAACCTTAATAAAAAAAATTATTATTAGAGGAGAAAATTTCACTATGTCAAAAATAAAGTACAGAAAATAAAATATTACATGGCCAAAACCAAAATATATAGAATCTCGAAACCCTAAAATGCATATGTGTAAGGATGAAAAACGACTCAATAAAACGGGTCCATATCATAACCTATCGGCTTGCTCTCTTCGCTTCCACCATAGATCTAAAATAATATTTCAATTACAAAAATGCTACATATATCATACCGCAAAACTTTCAGACTAGAACAAAAAGAATTCGAGTGACCAACTCTAAAACAACTACTAGTTCCCTCTGAATACTTTTGTAAGGATGGTATGGTATTGTAATTTATTGGTCGTCTTTGCTATTTTTCATCGTGGTTTGTGCTAGGAAGGATAACAGTATGTAAATAAATACTATTTTTTTTTTTTTTTTTTTTGCTTGAAGAAAATAAATACCAATCACTTTTCGTCCGACTCCTCCTGAAAGCGCAGGTGCAGGTGCAAATGGTTGTATTCGTAGTATTTTATTGACTCCTTTATTTACTTTTCTATTTTTTTTTGGCAATAATATTGGAAGATAAATAGACCTCACCTTACTATCTCTCGTTCCAATGCGTCCCAACACCTCTTCTTCAACTCTTAGAACGCCTTAATTGAAAATCTGTCATTGCAATTTCGGTCCTCAGGATTGCTAAGTCAGATTTAACGACTTTTTCGGGTAAATCTGCTTGTTTTCTTAATTTTTATGATTATTATTATTTATATCTTCTTTTTACTTTTCAGTTTGTTAAAGTGTGTCTCAAAATTTGAGTTATTCTTTGAGATATCAAATTCTTGAGTTTGCAGTTAATAAGATTTTCGTGGAGGGTTTTCAAGAGATTATCTAAGGCAGAGGGTTTGAAAGGTTCCAATGACGCTCCCCAAATCACTCAGGTACCGCTCTTGTTACATGGCTTTATTTTTTTGAATTCCTTGGATCTAAAATCATCTTTTATGGGAACCTCAAAAGTCATTTGATTTTTATGGATCCATTTATCGATTGTGTAGTTGATCAGAATTTCAGAATTTCAGTACCAAAGACCTCTTCTTCGTTCAAAAGCATTCCCGCTTTTGCAAGTTGTACACGACCGGGGAAAAAAAAATGGACAGTTAGTCTCCTTTTTGGTTATTTGGTAGGAGGAAGGAAGCAGAATTTAGGAAGGAAAAGAGAATATGAACGAGAGGGAGGAGAATAATAATTTTTTAAATTGTTTAGAAAAGATATATAGTATGAAGGATAGACAATATTTATTTATAAGATTAGTATATAATTGGTTTTATATTTTTAAAATTAATTAACTTGATGTATTAATTTGTTAATTTATATATTTTTTTAATTTTTTCAAATCTTTTTAATTTGAGAGAATGAATTTTTGTGGGCCGGAGGGAGATTCTCTCTCTTCACTTCTTCACTCCATCCTTCTCTCCCTCTTATTAAACACAAGATTGTTACTCTCCCTGCACCTCTCTCTATCCCTCCAAAAGTCCCCTCTACCAAACATAGCCTTAAAGTTATAAAGAGAGGATGTATACCTCTTTGTTTGCCTATTAGACTCAATTCTATTCTTCTCATGGATGTGTTGGAAAAGCGTCGAATTACACAAAGCTTTGGGTATTTTTTGACATTTGTTTTGTTTTCTTGATTTGCTTTATTTACCATCCTTGTTTTCGGAATCATCTAAGAATATCTTTTTGGTTCGCCCATTTGAACGAGTATATTTAAATAGATATAATGGAATGTATTATCGTTAGAATGAGATATGTTTGAACTATAATAAAATGGAATCAGTTATAATTTGAATATAAAATATTAAAATGTAACATTCAAAAAATAACCCTCATGCTTCATTCTCCATTCTCATTTTAAGAACAAAAAAATCTATTCTAATGATAAGTTTAAATAATGTGTCAAAGAAAAAGCTAAATTGTGGAAACCAACACTTATTTAAATGGATCATTGGAATAAAAAAACAAAAATAGTTGAAATAAACAACTATTCAAATGAGTGTGAGAATGGAATGGTGAATAATAGTTGAAATAAATTGAAATTTGACATTTTTTCTCCTACTATTTTCAAATTATTTTAAATCAAACTCAATATTAATCTAGTTCCAAATATAAAAATAAAAAGAAACAAATGGGGTTTACACTAGTACAAAAATTTCTTCTAATTCATAGTTCTTGTGTTTGTAGTTTGGTAGAAGAGATAGTGACCTTGCGCGGTGTTGACTTCTAAACTCACGCCGTATGAACTTCCATTTCAGTGGTCAAGAGACTGAAAAGTCAAGTCAGTTTTCTTACGTTGTAAGCATGTAAGTCTCTCTTTTTTCCTCTTTTACTTTCCTCGTTTTTATTTATTTGTTTATTATTTTAATGAAGTCAAACTATACAATTTCGAGTTAATTAAAGAAATTAGTTAGTCTCCTATCCAAGTTTCAAGTTTTGTAAGAAGCTGATCTCTATGGAAGGATTAGTCTTTTAGCTAGGAAAAAATGGTGAAAGAAGCCAAGTCAAAAAAGCTACTACTTAGTGAACATTTAGGTATGGCTTCAATTTTCTTGTTAATATTGTCCAACTTATAATATTTTGTTCCACTTATTATTGGCTTAGATTGTATCTAAAATGAATGCTCTTCTTTTATCTCTTTTCTTAATTTTATTTTAAAATATCAGTATTCTGAAGTAAAAGATAAACACTTGCCAAGGATTAGGGATCTACTTTTGGAAAATCAAATAAACATATTGTGAATTTATTTATAATTACGTTAGAATATATACACAATGGAAGTTCGAGTTGAAGGATTTAGTATTAAAGGTTCGGAATAAGTTATATATATATATATATATATATATATGATTATACTAGTTTTCTTAATTATTTTATTTGAATACGTCAACATTTGTAAACGTAGTCAAGGATTGTGGTGCTAACTTATATTTACAGCAAATTAAGATTATTCTTTTAACTCAGTCTGTAATTTGAGCAAACAATGAAGATGAAATCTAAGTATTTAGTTTGCTAAAAGTTTTTCACAATTTTTTTTTTTGGAAAAGAAGCTTTGGATCAATGAGAAGAGAAATTTACAAGAACGGGACCAGGATTCAAACAAAGATTAAAAAATGCAGGATACCAATACATCACTACACCTGTATCCCGCTCTCTGTTTTCACTGCACCGGATATATCACTACAAAAAAAAAAAACAGCGCAACCTTCTTTTTGCGGTTCAATCAATAAAAATGCAGTATTTGCATAGCAACGGTTTTATTCATACTCAATTTGAGGAGGCTACTAGAGAGAGTAAAATGTAAACTATCTTAGGCAGAAAATACAAACTTAGACAAGGCACGATTTTCATAAGAAAAGTCATGCTTGTATTCCTTTTGAGTGTAAAAAAAGCTTATCGAAAAATATCAAGGGTCCAACGGCCAACACAAAAAAGACAAGCAAGAAGCGTCACAAAACATCAAGAGCGTGGGCGCGAAGCCTAGAACAGCAAGGCTGATAGCGTTATGGATGACGCGGCCTTTTGCGGCAGAGGAATATGTCCTCGCAAGGATCAGCAATGAGATAGGGGCGAGGCTCTTCTTAGCACGGGATAAGATGACACCTGGTTTCCGCTTAGGCTCGTCTATAAGAAGGGGCAGATTTTGTCCTCATTCACTTCACATTTTTTTATATCGCATTTTTTAATCCCTTTTTTGTCGCTTTACCTCGTGCTGATCATGCTTGCCAGTAATGCCATATGCACTACCGAGGTTGCCTTCGCCAAGTGTAATTGGAACGAGGAGATTGGTCTCCTTTATGACATCTGGGACCCTGTTAAAGTGATCAAAATCACCGCCCGCAATTGTCTTCGCGGTGTTTGTAGTGTCGTCACTAGAATGGACCATGAAAAGGTCGCGGGCTGGTGAGATCATCGCGCGCATGCTTCGCATGAATCAGCGCATTGCCACCGCCGCTTCTGAAACTCCTCTTCGTGATCTCGGGATCAGTTACTAGTCCATCATTTGCCATCCAGATGTCACTAATGTTATGATGGCCACCACCGAGGGGATCAATCACGCAGACTACGAAAGGATCAAGAACGAAGTCACTCAGGAGAACAACGAGGGGGCCACTGTTTATGCTTTCGTTCAGTCGAGGATGAACTCCAGTGGCTTCCCCATATCTGTCCATTTTACCCTTTAGTTCATGGCCTCTAGGACCATGTCTACTGGCCGTATGATCGAGAGTAACAATTTCATGAAGGGCGACAACATGACATCGAAAAAACTGGAACCACTGGAAGCAGCATAGGATCGACAAGCCTGCTCCTTGCCTGCCCATCTTCAAATTCAAGCTTCTCTTTGCCTCCGTGCCCGCCAATAGTAAACTTGCCATCACCGACATCACCCATCTCAGTCCCATTGAACATAATAGTAGACTGCTCAGCAACACAGTTTTTGGCATGGCTGCCAACAAACTCGGTTGTATCATTTATCAGTGTGTCAAGTTTCTCTGCTTGGAGGTCGATATCGAGGTGCATCGAGCGGTGGAAGTTCTTCAATGTCTTTACGAGCAGGCCTATAGCAAGGATCATGGTACTAGCTTTGGTCTTCACACTAGTCCCACCTCTTGCCTTAATCTTCCCGCAGCCGCAATCGCCACCTTTTTCAAATGCTCTGATCCTGCTCCCTTCAGTTGAGTGACGTCGTCGCCCTTCTCTGTGACCATGTGATCTATGCCTATAGTGCAAAAGAGAAGGGCCTTCCACTCGCTGACTTCTTCCCTATGAATACTGATCACTTCGAACCCATCGAGCCTCAGACCATCAAGAAATACGTTCTCTATCTTTTCAGTACGCTTGAGATGGTGGTTTTCTGCGATTCGACCTACGCCAGCTACTGCATTCAGAATATCGTGAAACACACTAATCGGTGTTTTGATCCTCGGTGCCGGCGTCCAAATGCTAGAATGTTATGCCAAATTCCTTGAGAATGGCACAAATGATAACAACGAAAAGGCGCAAATTGATTGTGTCTTTGATTTTGGTGACGGTAAGGTTAAGATCACTTTCCAAATATTATGGGTGATAGTTTTTGCGAAGGATCGAATCCTTCTGATGTTTTTCTTTGATTTTTGGGCTATGATTGTTAGTATTTGTCATTTCGTGACTATTTATTGTGATATTTATGAAGAAAATTTTGGAAATGGATCAAGATAAGGCTGAGTTATTATTCTTTGATTGTTATATTATCTTATTTTGTTTATCACATCTTGGTTGTTTAGCTGCCTTGTCCTTATTTTTTATCTCTCCTTATTCATTGTGTGTCGTGTGACATAATGATCACTACACTGGTCTTTATCAAAAACTTTTGCGGTGATTCTAAATGAAGATCTCGGTCAAGGGTACCATTTCACGTGCACCAGATGAGGTCACGTGATTACATGTGACTTGCTATTTGTGAATAGCATGATCGGCAATCACGTGCAAGGGGAGCGATGGGTAGGATCATAATGATGTGATCAGTAGTCTCAAGTGGCCCGTGGGGATCAAGGAAGAAGTCATTCTTAGTGACGGTTTCAGGAGCGAGATATTACTTAAGGCTTGTCGTTTAGTTCATTGAGCCTATTGCTTCTATAATCAATCGAGGATGAATTTGAAAATTATCTTCTTGCCTTTTTGTCTATATGTCCTATTAACATGAGTACTTCTTGCCACAATAGTATGGCTCATTTCATACGATAATATGTTTATTTATAAATAAACAAAGTATGTTTTTGTTATTGAGAAATACATAAACGCGCGAATATAAACTAACTAATAAGTATAATTTTCTAGAATATGTTATAAAAATTCTTAGGCATCAGCCAATATGATTGCAATCTTTTGATCAATTGGCTCAATTTTAAACAAAGATACACACCTAAAAGAGAAATTCTTGAAACATGCTAATCGGCTTTAAATAAAAATAATCTTTTAACTCATGAGATCTACACCGAGGACAGAACCCTAAACAATAGCATTAGTTGCAAATTTTATGAGTCTAGCTGGGTTAGATCCGTCCCGTGTGTCCACAGTTACTAGATGTATTACTGGTTCGTCAATTAACACTTCCGGTGTTGATTACAATGTTCAATTGTTTCCTGTTTCTTGCATTATTCTGACGTTTTTGTGTGGGGGGTGGAATCTCTCCCGATTTTTTGTATCCTGACCTATTAAAGCGTGACAAATATATCACAAAGTCAATAATAGTTGCTTCTCATCAACTATAGTTATGCCATCAATGATTCGCTAGACAATTTTTAATTTTATTTTCTCTTGTAAAGCCCATCTGCAAGATAAACTATTTATATTCTTTCTTAGTCGAGTCATAATTGTCTCGATTGTTTTTATGGATATACTGCCATACCTATGCTCTCACTTCAACATTTTTACCATCACTAACTGCCGTGGTACAAGAGGATTGCGCCATACAATTTTCGAAGCTTTTGTTTACTATGCTCAATTCTACGAGCGCCTATTATGATATCAGCAAGCTTGGACGGATCTGGTCTTTGACTGTGGCTTTGCTGAGACTATTCAAGATGTAGCGCTGGCATTCCAAATTACTCCACACCTCCAGAGTCCCCGACCCGACGAGTTGGAGGTATTGGCTGTTAATGACACTCTGGGATTCATTTACACGTTGCACAATATTTTGTAGGAGTTCATCAACAACCAATACATCTCTCCATCTGGTAGAACTATGTTGGCCCGCATGATTCCGCCTTACATCAATGACATCTTACTACAAGAAATGGTTTGCGCAGATAATCACCATTTGCAAAGCATATATACAAGCATCACAGACATCGAATGCTTCATCACTACCCAACTTCGTAATCGGTTCGTTAAGGAGTACACATGCAAAGTGCATGCACAAGATGGTTTTCAAAGAGCTTGTTGCTTTTCTTGTCAGCCCCCTGATTCTATAGCCCTTAGGATATCGTGGCTATTAGGCTGGCCTTATTCTATGATGAACTTAACCCTACAACAATCTTTAAAGTTTCCTCATGTTGTGTTAATCTACTGTACGATTATGAGGTCTTTCCCGAGAAAAGTAAAGCGCATGATGATATAGCACGTTATCTAGAATGCGTACCGTCGGCCAGTCACCATTATCGGAGCTGGTCTATTTGGGCTTGTGGCTGCAATAGAACTACTACGCCCTAGTGTAAAAGATGTTACTCTTTTTGAGTCGCTTGATGCGATCAGGCATAAATTGCCATTGCACATCACGAATGCTGACCATCCACATCTTGTTACTGAGTTTGGCAGAGTGTATTTTTTGACCACCCAATCTTGCCTTTTCCACTATTTGAATAAGTTCAAGGTTGCGACAGACGCATCTTTTCAAATTCCAGGTGCGATTGACACTATGCTATATTTTCACACTGAACGTTACCTCTGGCCAGCCCGACAGGTACCGCCTCCATTCTTTTGTTCCATAGCAGTCACTATTTCATAAAGGGTGTGAACGCAGTGGAGCGATGCTAGCTGCGCCATTAGAATTTTCTTCAATGGTGAAAAGGCGAGGCTTTAAAATAACCCACCTATCATGACCAGATTGGCCAAGATTGTTTCGTCATTTCTCTTTCTATTCTGTCCTTGTGGAGATCTTCACCTGCATGAATCCCCCTAGAGACAAACCCTAGCAGGAACCGGATGACTTTGATTTTTTCAAAGCACTAAAATTTGCCTTTGGGTGAGTCATCTCCTGGTATCATGCTGGTTTTACAGAGATCTTGCCGTAGGTATTTGATCGCTATGACGAGGATCAGTGCCTGATTATCGGCAGTGTTTGTGTGTTAGCCAGGCAGCTGGGAACTCAGGCATTTTCAAACATCAAGTCAGATGAGCGATCTATCTCAATGTCGTAAGTCATATAGGCAAAAGGGATGGACAGATCACGGAAAGATTAAGGCTGATAGTTCGAGAATTGTACTTCTTCAACACTGAACCGAATGAGCCTAAAGGACCTGGTGAGGTTCTTTTCTACTACGCTTTGAAAGATGATGCTAGCAAGCTATTGCAAGCTTCTAACAAGAAAGAACAGTGTTTGCATCTTGTTAAGGAGCTTGCAGCTATCTTTTTGAATTTTGCTCCCCCACATGGTTCTGATCGATGATGACTATGATCACTATGTGACCTTGTATGATTGGGTGATGGATTTCTATGCTAGTGGTGTCGCCAAGATGAATGGTCCTAGGTAAGATGTCTATACATATTCACTATTATTCTAGTTTCGGAATGTCAATTGTCGGGCGAAGGATGATAGACTATATCTGGCGGGTAGGTACTATTTCTTTTCTGGAGCCAGGGCTGAGGGGGTTGTGCAAACAAGAATCAACGCAGCTTGTGCCATTATTCGTAGTACCAGTGGGATGCTCTTGTCTTGTAATCCCTTGGATCATATGCGCAACAACTACAATTACTAGTTCATAATATTCAAACTCATGTTGTGCAATTGTATTGCAGTATGGATTGTCCTCTTTCTGTACTAGGTTTCGTCGCATAAGAAATTATGTTTAATATATCTGGTATTCTGGCATTAACTGGCAAGCATGTTGTGGGATTGTTCGCATGACAGCAAAGTGTGAATATGGACAGATTGGGGTGAGACGATTTGTGGCTTAATGGGAGCATTATAACTAAGATAAATGTTTTATAATATTAATGTTGTAATTATTATTATTCGAGGTTTGCGTGCATTTGTACCAAGTGATTCAATAGCATGTTTCACAATACAGTTGATGTTATTTTAGATTATTCGTTACTAAAGTATTTTATATTTTTCAATGAACAAATAGAGTGTTTAGAGGAAAACACATGACCCTTCAGAGTTCACGATCCCTTCAGAGTTCCATATGACCAGTCATTTCTATGATGTATACAGCCCATGACCGCATGCCTTCAAGTGGATTTGATTATGACCCACATGTTCATCATGCGTAGAGCATTTATTGCATGCACACCAACAAGATTCTAACTATTAGATGCCAGTGTTTATGTCCGGTAGCCAGGCCATGACATGCCTCAATCAATGTCTTGTACTTATGTGATTCCAGACGCTTATCCTCGATTACCGAAGAAGGCGTTTCCTCTTCAGAATTCGCCCTCGATGCCAGCTTCAGGATCTCAAAGTAAGGAAGTGGCTATTCATCGCAAAGTAGTTGTCAGTCGACCATGCATACTTATCACCTTAATAGCAGAGACCTTTTTGGTGTTTGCGATTAATTTCGTCTGATATCTAAAATTGCTAAAAAAAAATTCTTGATAGAAATTTGTGCAAACGATACAAAATTCAAGAAGTCATTGAACATTTTACATTGGGGAGGGAAATCACAACTATCAGTAGTGCTTTGAGGCTCCTGGCATCCGTGGCCCATTGCTTTCACGAGCAGCATCTCAATTTCATAATGGAGCATAAAAGGATGCGAAAGTCATTAGGAACCCACGCGTGTATAGTGGCCTATCACCAGCACTATTCGTCTTTATTATAGATATTGAACTACGTCGTCACAATAATATAAAACCCGCTATATTAACATCTAGACAGCTGGAAATTAAATTCCGAAATTTATGATCAGTCACATATTTCAACGAACATCTCAAAAAATATAATGTTGAATTATTATACAAATGGCAGATAGTGACAACTGCTTTTCGGCTCCTAAGCCCACACATCACTACTTTTGATGATGAAATGTTATAAAGGCCAAAGAGAATTTAATTACATATGGCAAATGATCTGAGCTTCCATCTAGATCATGCTTGAAAGCTTCATCACTGTAATTCATTCCTCTTGTTTCGATTGAATTGCATACATCTAGATATCGATTCAAATCTCTTTAGTCCTTTATCTTAAGCACATTTGCTCTCCTTTTAGGATGGCATGTTGGGGGGATTCGATGTCCTAACAATGAGCCTTATTTGCTTAGAGGTGTTTGGCATCAACTATGATTTTGTGAGGCTGCCCAAAGCTATGAAGATCAAGGCTGGAGTGGTGCCGGCACCTGAGGATCCTCCTAACCAGTTTCGGCAGCAAGTTTATCCAGAGGTCGACTCTCTGTCCCCAATCTCCGAAACTAGGAGCAAGCGAATTAAGCTCCGTAACTAGAAATGTTTGACTTACTACATGAATGCACAATCAGAGAGGCTAGAATTTCAAGGCTGAACAAACAAAAGAGTGGAAACCATAGAACATGTAAGGAGAAAGAGGGAACACCATAATGCACGTCGAGGCACTGATTAGTATCTACCTCTTTCTGATATAATACTTATCATTGGCTGTGTGTTTGTCTGTGTATTATCAAAATAATTGGCGCACGATGATACACTAAGCGTGTATGATTTTCTTATTATGTTCAAGTGTCTACATGTGAATGGACAGAAATGCTGTAATATTATTACGCTATGTTGTATCATGATAGGGATCTATCTTTTGATTGTTATGATATTGTAATTTATTAATATAATTTTAATGCGTATTTCTGCCTATTTCAGCACGTCTCCGGATATGAATATTTTAAATTTGTGCATAACGATATGTCAAAAATATGGGCATATTAAAGATAAGAAAATATGTGGAGTTATAGCAGCGACTATCCATTGAGTGCAAAGATCAGAATTATTGTGAAATTGGCAATGCTCGACGGCTCCTTTCCTTAAAAAAGAGATTTTCAATTTCTTCCTTAAGAAGAACATCGACGTCGTCTGGTAAATCGGCTATGCAGATACAATGAGACATAAAGGTTCCACACCAAAATTGTCGAGTAGAGGGTGAAATAGATTTGAAAAAGTAATTGTGTGGTATATCAACGTTCAAGACGTCGCTTAAAAATAAGCAAACTAGTCAAAAGAATGTCTCTCAGAAGATAGCTCACACGTTTGAAGCTAATTACATATCAGTAAATATGCCTTATGATGAGGACTTGAAATGCAGCATTTGAGCCGACCTTGTGTTGGCAGGAGAGGCGTTTTGAGGCCAAGTTTTATAAATCACTTTCTTCTCACATGCGGCTCACATTCTTGAGGCCGAGTTTTATAAATCATATTCTTATCATCACATTCATCCGTTTTACCTTTCTCATTTTCAGATCAAGATGTGGAGCCACTCATTGATGTTTTCATCTGAGCAATTTAAAAGAATATTTTGCCAATAAAACAAAAGTTCAACTTGATTTAAGGCAAGGTGATGATAGTAAAAATGTCATAGGGGCGGGGATTGGTTGCTAATTGAAGAAGGAATGAGTAAGGTGCTTCCTTGCCCTCTTGATTGATTGCCATTCATACGCACCGTAAAGAAAATAAGGTGCTGAGGAAGATAGCAATGAAGCATTCTATATCAAACTTGCTTATATACCTTCTGAGGAAAGCGAGATTGTGCAATCGACTCATCTCTTGGAAGGCCAGATCGCTACAGTAAGGAGGTATAGTTGTTGCGAGCACCGCCTCCACTCCAAATGTGACGCTACAACCACTGCGTAACAACTGTTGCATGTTTTTGAAAGATACATAGATGAATGCCAGCCGAAAGATCTTGGCCTAACTTCGATCGGTCTTGGTGGGAACTGAGATTATGTGGTGTGAAACGAGTGCAAAGTTATAGTTATGAAGGCATGATATCATGCAGGTGAAGGAAGTTTGCAGAAAGATGGAAATGACAACTCATTTCAAAATTGGCAATGCAATTCCGACTGTAGCTACTGAGTTCTCAGAACAGTTTTTGGTCGAGACTGGTATGCAAACAGTTTTGTAAAGGTCGTTATCTTGTCATAAGATGTGATATAATAGTGAAACAAATTGCACAAAACCTGGGATTAATTAGGTAAAACTAATAGAGGGAAATCTATACTAAATTGTTGGAAAAACATCCAATGAATGCATTAGTAGAATTGCAGTTCCCTTCAATACCCAATGATAAAGTGTGGGGTTATTATGCGTTCCCAATCTGCCTAACTCAATTGTTGCATGTCCTTTTTGGTTCAGATGGGAATCCAACACAGAAGTGGATGTGATCGCTATACATTACTACTTATTACCAGTAAATAATATTAGGTGGAGCATCTCGAAAAAATAATCTGAGATTATATGTGCCATAGCGCAACATTACAAAGTGCAGGAAACACAACTACACTTTGAAAGATGCCTCAAACAACACGACAAAAAGAAGCATTCCAATGGCTGACAAAAAGTACCATTTGTTCATATATTGATTGGCCTTGGTGGTGGGAATTTCTTAACTACAGATATTTTAATAAAGCTAAGTGCGACCAAATCAAGTCCGCCATCTAGAGAGGGTCACCCGAAAATCGTTTTGGTGCCTGACAACTCAACACAGTTGTATTGGGTATGGTGTATAAAGCATGCAGTAGTTTGTATTTATAAACTTTTGAATTTTATAATATTGCTATAAGTGGAATATATTAGAACTTGCAACGGTAATAAAAGATCGAACTATAATCAGAAGTGTCACTAATCAATATTAATATTCACACATTTAGAGCTCTTTAGTGATGAAATCTAACCTCTTCACATAACAGAGAGTTTCCTTGCATTGTATTATGGTAGAGGAGTTGTGCACTCTATTTCAAATATTCAATCTTCAGGAAACAAAAAAGCATGAAAAATTAAAAGCTGATCTTAAGAGTACTTTAGAGAAATATCATAGCTCTCTTCAAGACTTCAACGATGTGACGGACCCAGGCAAGGAATGCATTGACAAAAATAATGGGTGGCTTTTCTTGTATTTGGATTGTCCCATCATGGCAACATGCCTAGCGCGAAACTGCTTGATCTCCAACAACAGGAAAAGTGGTGTAAGAGTAACTTTCTTGCCACTATACCTAAAAGATGGGACCTTCTAAGGTGTGTAAAAAGCTCTAAGCTCTCATAGATAGCCCTGTGATCAATTATGATGATCCTATATGGATAGCTTATTTCGTAGCTCTTCTTCCAACCAATCGCTTTCAAAATGTAGGTGAGACATCAGACCTTATAGTTTCAGTTACGATATCAAAGCGCATGGCTGTATGATTGACTTCCACATGGCTTGATAAGATGTGAGTTTGCTGCAGTTATGGTTGTCCAATGCGATGACTTTACAGATATGCATATCA
This sequence comes from Parasponia andersonii, assembly GCA_002914805.1. Taxonomy (NCBI): domain Eukaryota; kingdom Viridiplantae; phylum Streptophyta; class Magnoliopsida; order Rosales; family Cannabaceae; genus Trema; species Trema andersonii. The sequence goes on from JXTB01000070.1 coordinate 795,571, forward strand.
GGGTTGTTGCTTTTTTCTTAAAAAAAGCAACAACCCTGACATGTATATCCATAAAGTCTGTTGTTTCCAAAATAAATTGTGAGTGTTTTCCTTTTGGTTTCCTAGTTCATGCAAAATATGCTTTTGGATAATGTTGCTTCTATTTCAGAACATCTTTGACTGTAATTTTTAAATGACGTGCATGGTAATCATAGCAATATTCGTTATAAAATTTCATTGCTAAAGTCATAGTAAATTATACTGTAGCATATATATTTGGCTAGCCTGGGCTTGCCATGGTTGTGAGCTTGATATCATCTGTGACCTTGCTTCTCATAGGAAGTGATATTTTGCCATCGGTGGAATGGATAGTCCCTAATGATTGGCGTATCACTAGGATCGATCCTTCGAATCCTATAGTATATATAGTCAAGATAGAAAGTATACAACGCAAACTAAGATGATAAGCTGATCAAATCTTAGGCCAAGTGGCTAGTGAAAACGAGAGACATGAAATGATACGCTACATTAATTCTATTTTTTACTACAAAAGAATATGCATGGAATAAAGAGAAGGCTGAAATGGGTTTTCAAAAATATTTGACAGAGATAACATTTATTGCACAAATTTGAGAATAGTAAACACACACTACGCAGCCATGCCTCTTAAGTCAGGCAGTATCCAAGCACCACGATATTATAACTGAAACTGTAAGGTCTGAAGTCTCCCGAGTGGAACCCATAAGTATATATGTCGAACACCAATGAATTGTTGCTGAAAGTCGACACCATCGTCTCACCCACTTTTTGAAAGCGATTACTTAGAATAAGAGTTGCGAAATAGGATCGTCATAATTGATTACAGTACCATCTCTAAGAGCCTAGAGTTTTTTGCACACCTTTAGAGGGTCATATCTTTCAGAGATACAGTAGCAAGTAAGTTACTCTTAAGCTGCCATTCCTCTTGTTAGAGACCAAACAGTATTTCGCTAGGCAAATCACCGTGATGGGACAATATATATACAGGAAAAGTAGCCCACTATTCTGGTCAATGCACTCCTAGCCTATATCCATCACATCACTGAAGTCTTGAAGAAAGCTACGATAATTCTCTCAAGTACTCTCAAGATCAGCCTTTAATTTCTTATGCTCTTTTGTTTCCAAAAGACTGAATGTTTGAAATAGAGCTCATAGCTCCTCTACCATAATTCGACACAAGGAACCTCTCAATAATTTGATGAGGCTTACTTCAAAGGGAAGGTATCCTTCCCTATTTAAGGAACCTTTGTGGGTGAAAAGCCCTAATCACGTGCAAACATTAATATTGATTAGTGGTACTTTTGATAATGGTTGGATCATTTATTACTATTGCAAGTTCCAATATTCCACTTAGTATAATATTATAAAATTTAAAAGTTATAAATATAGATTATCAAATGGTCATGCGCCTTGCCAAAATACAACTATATTGAGTTGTCAGGCAATAAACTAGGTTTTGGGTGACCTCTCCCTGAATGGCAAACTTGATTTAGTCATACTTAGGTTTATTAGAAGCTCTACTGTAAAAAAATTGCGTCGCTAAGGCCAATCAATCTTTGAACGAATGGTACTTGTTGTTAGCCTTTGGAATGCTACTTTTTTTAGGATGGTTTGAGGCATCTTTCAAAGTGTAGTCTTGTTCATCGCACTTCGTTAAGTTGCAGTATGGCACATATAATCTCAAATTATTTTTTTGAGATGCTCCACCCAATATTAGTCACTCGTATTAAGTAGTATTGTATTGCGATCACATCTACTTCCATATCGGATTCCCATCTGAACTGAAAAGGACATGCTATAATTGAGTTAGGCAAATTGGAAAAGCATAATAGCCCCACACTTTATCATTGGGCATTGGCAAGGACTGCAATTCCACTGATATATTCTTTAATGCTTACTTTGATATTATGTCACTGCAATACAAGTTGGATGTTTTTCCAACACGTTACTGTAGATTTCCCTCCATCAGTTTTACCTGGTTAATCCCAAATTTTGTGCAAACTATTTTGCCATTATCTCAGATTTTATGACATAATAATGACCTTTGCAAAATCATTTGCACACCGGTCTCGACCAAAATTATTTCGAGAACGCGGTGACTCTACTCGGAATTGCATTTGCCAGTTTTAAATGAGTTGGCATTTTTATCTTTTTGCAAACTTCCTTCACCCACGTGATATCATACCTTCATAGCTACAACTTCACCCTTGTTTCACACCATATAATCTTAGTTTCCCCTGAGATTGAGTTAAGTTGGGCTAGGATCCTTGGACTGCATTTAAGGATTATGGTCGATTTTTTATCCAAACACTAATGCCATTCCAATTGAGCTGGGGTGAAGATGTGCCCATCTGGGACAAGCACGATTTGTACTTTCTGACTCTTAAGTTTATTACAGTACTGATTTATTACAGGCAATGTTTCCACCCTCTATTATTTGGCTAACTAGACCTGGCTTTTGACAAGAATAAGCTGACATTCATCTATATATCTATTTGAAACATGTGGCAACTGTTGTGCAGTGGTTGTAGTGTCACATTCGGAGTGGAGGCAGTACTCGCTACAACTATACTGCCTTATTATAGTGATCTGTCCCGCTAAGAGATGAGTCGATTGCACATTCTTACATTCCCAAGCAGGCATATGAGCAAGTCTGATATGGAATGCTTCATCACTATTTTCCCCAACACCTTATTTTCTTTATGGTGCTTACCAATGGCAACCACTCGAGAGGGCAATGATGTACCTTGCCCCTTTCTTTTCTGATTGGTAGTCGATCCTCGCACCTATGACATTATGGTTGTCAGGCTAACACTATTTAATGATGATGCTACCACGCTGCCCTTTCCTGAACCTTTGCCACCATGCACCAATTTAACTTTATATTTATCAGGTCTTTGTCAAGGAAAGCAAGACGCATGATGGCCGCACAAATCCTGCGTTAGCCCAGATAGGAAGCTCTTGCCCAGCAATCCCTTAGATGCGATGCATTGTGGATTTCGACACTGATGTTTGCCGGAGGTCTATTATCAGCAAGAGGCCGATAGGCCATAGATGCTTTGTAACTATTGTTATCAGTGTGTCTTGTAATTATACCTCCATGCATAAGCGATCTTTTCACGCTTTTCTATTATATGTGTTTGCAATTTACTTTTGTTCAAAGTGTTTTACTATCATCACCTTGCCTTAAATCAAGTTGGACTCATATTTTGTTGGCAAAATATTCTTATAAATTGCTTGGATTAAAACATCAATAAGCAACTCTGCATCCTAATCTAAGAATGAGTAAAGTAAAATATATGAAACTCCGCCCAGTGTCAACCGCATATGAGAAGAATGTGATTTATAAAATTGGGCCTCAAACGCCTCTTCGACTGACACAAGGTCAGCTTAAATGCTGTATTTCAAGTCCCTATCACAAGGCGCATTGACTTTGATGCAATCAGCTTTGAACGTGTAGCTATCTTTCGATAGACATTTTTTTGATCAATTTGCTTGTTTTTAAGCGACGTCTTAAACGCTGATGCACCACATAATTATCTTTTCAATCCTATTTCACCCTCTGCCTGACAATCCTGGCATAGAGCCTTTATGACTCATCGTATGTGTAGCGCCAATTTACCAGACGATGTCGATGTTCTTCCTGAGGAAGAAATTTAACATCTCTAGTTGAAGGCAATGAGCCGCCGGGCATCCTCAATTTCACCACGATTCTGAACTTTACACTTAATGGATATTCATCGCTACAAATCTGCATATTTTCTTATCTTAAATATGCCTCTACTTTTGACATATCGTTGAGCACAAATTTAAAATATTCATATCCAGAAACGTGCAAAAGTAGGCAAAAATATGCGTTAAAATTATATTAATAAATCGCAATATCATAACAGAATAGGGTAGATTGCTATTGGGATATAACATAGTGCAATAATATTACAGCATTTCGGTCCATTTACGTCCAGACACTATAACAAAATATAAAAATCATACACACTTAGTTAATTGTCATGCGCCAATTATTTTAATAGTACACAAACAAATACACAACCAATGATAAGTATCATATCAAAAAGAGATAGATACTAATTAGCACCTCGACGTGCACTACGGTTTTCCCTCTTTCTCCCAACATGCACTATGGTTTCCCCTTTTTTGGTTTGTTCAACCTTGAAATTCTGGCCTCTCCGATTGTGCCTTAATGCAACAAGCCAAACTTTTACAGTTACGGAGCTTGATCTACATTCTCCTAGTTTTGGAGATCGAGGATAGAGAGGTAGCCTCCTGATGAAATCACTACCGAAACCGTTTAGGTAGATCCTTAGGCACCTGTACAACTCCAACCTTGATCTTCATAGCTTTGGCCAGCTTCACAAACTTGCAATAGATGCCCAACATCTCTCTACAAATAAGGCCTATTGCTGGGATATCGAATCCCCCAACATCACCATCCCAAGACGAGAGCGAATGTGCTTAAGACAAAGGACAAAAGAGATGGGATAGATATCAAGATGTATACAATTCAATCGAAACGAGAGAAATAAATTATAGTAATGAAGATTTCAAGCATGATATGGATGGAGATTGAGATTGTTTTTCAAATATATTTAAATTCTCTTTGGCTTTCGTAACATTTCATCACCAAAAATAATGACGTGTGGGCTCAGAATCTAAAAAACAGTTGGCCTTATTCGCAATTTGTATAATAATTGAACATTACATTTTTTGAGATGTTTCTTGAAATATTTGATCGGTCGCAAATTTCGAAATTTTATTTTCAGCTGTCTGGACGTTAATATAGCTGGTTTTGCATTATTTAGACGACACAGTTCAATATCTAGAATAAAGATTAATAGCGCTAGTGACATGCCACTATACACATATGGGTACCAGATGACTTTCATATCCTATTATGCTTCAGTATTAAAGTAATATGTTGTACATGAAAATACTAGGCCACGAATGCGAGGAACCTCGAAAGCACTGCTAACAATTGGGATTTCCTTCCCTAATGTAAAATTTTCAATGAGTGAATTTTGTATCGTTTGCACAAATTTCTATCAAGAATATTTTTTTAGCAATTATAGATAT
>JXTB01000070.1:800871-861779 GCA_002914805.1 Parasponia andersonii
CTATCAAGAATATTTTTTTAGCAATTATAGATATCAGACAAAATTAATTGTAGTCACTGAAATCCCGGCATCTGGCTGCTAGTGATCGCACCCATTGAGTAGGTCTTTGCTGTTAAGGTGAGAAGTATGCATGGTCGACTGACAACAACTTCGCAATGATGAGATGCTTCTTTACTTCATGATCCTGAAGCTGGCATCGAGTGTCAAATCTGAAGATGCAATGCCTGCTTCGTTAATCGAGGATAAATGTCTAGAATCACGTGTGCACAAGACATTGATTAAGGCACGCTATGGCCTGGCCGTCTGGCGTAAGCACTGACATCTAGCAGTTGTAATCTCGTTGATTTACGTGCAATGAACGCTTTACGCATATTGAACTTGTGGGTTATAATCAGATCTGCTTGAAGGCATACGGTCATGACTATACACATTATACAAAAAAAAGGGTCATGTAGAACTCTGAAAGGATCAGGAAATCATTGTAACTAGTCAAGCGTACTTTTTTAGCTCAACTTTGTGTTTTTCTCTAAACACTTGCTTTCTTTATTAAAAAATATAAAATATTTTAGTAACTGATAATCTAAAATAACATCAACCGTATTATGAAACGTGCTATTGAATCAATTGGTACAAATGCACACGGACCTCGAACAACAATTTTTACATTATTAATATTATAAAATATTTATCTTAGTTATAATGCTCCTATTAAGCCACAAATCATCTCACCCCAATCTATCGATATTCACATTTTGCTAACATATAAATAATCCCACAACTTGCTTGCTAATTAGCGCCAGAATACGTGATATATTTAAAATAATTTATCATGCGCTGAAACCAAGTGCAGAAAGAGGACAAACCATAGTGCAATACAATTATACAACATGAGCTTCAACATTACGAACTAGTAACTATAGTTATTGTGCATATGATCCAAAGGATTCCAGAACAAGAGCATCTGGCTGGTACTACGAATAATGGAACTTGTGTTGATTCCTTTTTGCACAACCTCTCAACCCAAGCTTTAGAAAAGGAACAGTTGCTACCCATCATAAACAGTCTCTTATCCTTCTCTCGGCAATTGGCATCCAGAAACTAGAAAAATAGTTGTTGTGTATAGACATCTTGCCTAGGAACATTCAGCTTGGTGGCAATGCCAGCGTAGGAATCCATCAGCCAATCATGGAAGGTCACATAGCGATCATAATCATTATCGATTGGAACCAAGCGTGGAGTAAAATTTAGAAAGACAGCTACAAGCTCCTTAACAAGATGCATACACCGTTCTTTCTTGTGAGAAACCTGCAACAGCGTGCTAGCATCATCTTTCAAAGCATAGTAGAAAAGAATTATACTAGGTCCTTTAGGCTTATCCCTCACTTAGGATTGGGCATGACCCAAAACTTACTCTTCGTAAACATAAGTCCTGAAGCGACTGAGATATGTGTGTTTTTACTAGCTTGCAGGATATCATAACTAAAGAAGGCCCTGTCATCAGCAAAACTGGGAAAATTTGAATAGCTTCGGTATTGCTAGTAATGATCACCAGTCAAAAATCTGTGATCGGCTGTTGTATAAGCACACTGTGATCTTTTCGTCCCTTTTGCCTATATGACTTATGACATCGAGACAGATTTGCTCGTCTGACCTGATGTTTGAAAATATGTGAGTTCCTAGCCGCCCGGCTAAAACACCAACACCACTGATAATTAAGCCCTGATCCTCCTCATAGCCATCAATTGCCCACCGCAGCATCTTCATAAAACCAGCACGATACGAGGAGGAGACTCGCCCAAAGGCAAATCTTAGTGCCCCAAAAATTTCAAAGTCATCTGATTCTTGTCGGGGTTCGTCTTTAGGGGGATTTGTGCTGGTGAAGATCTCTACCAGGGTGGAATAGAAAGAGAGATGACTGAACATTCTTAGCTAATCCTGCCATGTCGGTTATACTACTTTAAAGCATGGCCTTTTCACAATTGTAGAAATTTCTAATGGCGCAGCTAGCATCGATCTACTACGTTCGCATCCTTTACACAGTAGTGTCTGTCATCTGTTACATTCACGATAGAATGGTGGCAGTGGTGCTTGTTGGGCTGGCCACATGTCGATGATACAACATAGTGTCAACCGCACTTGGAATTAGGAAATTTGCGTCAGTCATAATCTTGAATTTATTCAGATAGTGAGAAAGGCAAGATTGGGTGGTCGGAAAACACATTGTGCCAAACTTGGCAGCAAGATGCAGATGGTCAGCATTCGCTATGTTCAATGGCTATTTACGCCTGATCACATTAAGTGGCTTAAAAAGAGTTATATCTTGACACTGGCATGCAATAGTTCTGTTACAGCCATAAGGCCAAATAGACCAGCTCCAACAACAATAACTTTGGGTAGTGGTACGCATTCTGGATAATACGCTATACCATCACGCACTTTGCTATCCAAGAGAAAGAACTCATAGTCATATAGTAGATCAACGCAACATGAGGAAGCTTCAAAGACTGTTGTAAGGTAGAATTCATCATAGAATAGCCCTGACCTAATAGCCACAATGCCGTAAGGGCTACAGAAGTCAAGGGGTCGACAAGAAAAGTGACAAGCTCTTTGTGAACCATCTCATGCACACACTTTGCATGTGTATTCCTTAACGAATCGATGACTGAGTTGGATAGCGATGAAGCACTTGACGTATGTTATGCTTGTACATATGCCTTGCAAAATGTGATTATGTGCGTGAATCATTTCTCATAGTGAGATGTCATTGATGTAAGGTAGAGTCATGTGGGCCAACGCAATTCTGCTGTATGGTGAGATGCATTGGTGGTTGATGAACCACTTTAAAACATTGTGTGACGTGTAAATGGAAACTGGAGTGTCATTAACAAGCAATACCTTCAAGTCACCGGGCCGACGACTATGGAGGCATGGAGCAATCTGGAACGCTAGCACTACATCTTGAATGGCCTCAGTGAAACTGCAGTCAAAGTCCAGATCCATCCAAGCCTACTATTATCATAATAGGTGCCTGTAAAACCAAGCCTAGCAAACAAAATTGCATGGCATAATCCTCTTGGACCACAGCAGTTGGTGATTGCAAAAACGTCAAAGTGAGGGCACAAGTATGGAAATATATCCATAAAAAAATAGAGATAATTATGACTCGACTAAGCAAGAAGATAAATAAATTATCTTGGAGATGGGCTCTTCAAGAAAATATGAAATTAACTATTATGTCTGGTGAATTTGTGATGGCATAACTACAGTTGACGAAAAGCACCTATTATTGACTTTTTGATATATTTATCGCGCTTTAGTAGGTCAGGATACGAAAAATCAGAAGAGATCCCACTCTCCATGCAAAAATTCGACACCGGTCAGATCCAACTCAGCTAGACCCTGTAAAATTCACCACTAATGTTGTCATTTAGGGTTCTCTCCTCTGTGTAGATCTCATTAGTTAAAAGATTTTTTTCATTTAAAGTCAATTTGCCTGTTTTATGAATCTCTCTTTCAGACGTGTATCTTTGTTTAAAATTGAGCCGATTGATCAAAAGATTGCAATCATATTGGCTTATTCTTAAGAATTTTTATAACATATTCTAGAAAACTATACTAATTAGTTAGTTTATATTCTCTTATTTATGTATTTCGAAATAAGAAAAATATACTTCGTTTATTTATAAATAAACATATCATAGCACATGTGCATTACTACAGCATGAAATGAGCCATACTGTTGGGGCAAGAAATACTTATGTTAATAGGACATATAGACGAAAAGATAGGAAGATAATTTTCAAATTCATGCTTGACTAATTGTAGAAGCAATAGGCTCAATGAACAAAATTAGTAGCCTTTAACAATGTCTTGCTCGGAAACCATCACCAAGAATGACTTCTTGCTTTATCCCTTCGGGCCACTTGAGACTACTGACCACATCCTTATGATCCTACCCCTCGCTCCCCTTACATGTGAATGCCGATCATGCCATTCATGTGTGGCAAGTCACATATGACCACATGGCCTCATCCGGCACACAAAAAAGATCCCCTTGACCAGGATCCTCGTTTGGAATCGCCGTAAAAGTTTTCGATAAAGACCGAATCGGCGATCATTATATCACGTGACATACGATGAATAAAGAGAGATCAGAAATAAGGACAAAGCAGCTAAACAACCTAGATATGATAAACAAAATAAATAATATAACAATCAAACAATCCTAAGACAACAATAAAAGAAAAACATTAGAAAGATTCGATTCTTCGCAAAAACCATCTCCCATAATATTCAGAAAGTGATCTTTATCTTGCCGTTACTGAAACCGAAGACACAATCAATTTGCACCTTTTCCCTATTATCGTTTGTTCAATTCTCGAGGAATTTGGTGTAACGTTCGAGCATTTGGGCGCCAACACTAACGATCAAAACACCGATCTCATTGAACTCTTCAGTGGAATGTGGCTTGCAAAAATAGATGTATTGGCTGCAATAGCTAACGCGGGTTGAATCGCGAGGAACCAACATCGCAGGCATATTGAAAAGACTGAGAACGTAGTTCTTGACAACCTGAGGCTTGAGGGTTTGAACTGATTGGTATTCATGGGGAAGAAGTTAGTGTGTGGAAGGCTTTTCTCTTTGGCGTTCTAGGTGCAAATGGCATGGTCGCAGAGAAAGGCGAAGACATCACTCAATGGAAGGGAGTAGAGATCAGAGCATTTGAAAAAGCTGGCGAGTGGTGGTGAGAAGATTAAGGCAGGAGGTGAGACCGGTGGACCAAAGCTAGTACGACGACCCTTGCTATAGGCTACTTGTTAAGGCAGTGAAGAACTTCTAGTGCTCGTTTTGCGTCGACATCGACCTCCAGGAATATAACCTTGTCACACTGATAAATGATATTACTGGGTTTATTGACAGCCATGCCAGAAACTATGTTGTCAAGCAGTCCACTATCGTGTTTGATAGGACCGAGATGGGTGATGTCGGTGACAGCAAATTTCCTATTGGCGGGCACGGAGGCAACGAGAAGCACGAATTTGGAGAAGGGTGTTAGGCTATTTCAAATCAAGCATATGGATCGTAACAAATAACAAATAACATAGTAAGTAAGAGAGAGTGTCGATCTCATTTGAGTACTTGATTCATAATTAGTAATTATTAATCAAAATTAATTTTTAATTTATCCAAATAATAATAATTGATGATCTGGCACAAGAATTGAAAAGTAAATAGCAAAGTAAAATACAAGAGTAGAAATCAAAGTTAAGCAACTAAAGATAATTCTCAAAGTAATAATAAGGAACCTAGGAATATAATCTACTCTCTTACTTCTCTAACTACTAATTTTCCTGATAATACAATTATCTATTTAGAGTTGACAATCGAGAATCCTAATGTATTTGCAAACTCATTTCTAAGACATAGTGAAAATATCTAAACAAGCTAATATATTATTCCTAACAAAAATTAATTAGATTATTCTCACACAAGGTTACATAAGTCACATAGGTATATTCTTATCCTATGCAAAGTCACCTTATACTAGGCGATCTTATGATATTAAATCTATGTTCAAACCTAATTTTCCTTCTCAAGTTCATATAGGTTTCACAACACAACTCTATTTAGTAGCCAAGTAAATAGATGAATTAAACTCAAGATAGAACAACCAACTTAACAATAAATATCAAGAACAATTGAGGAAAATAAAATAGTTGGATTACATTAAAGGTTCAATTGCTACCCGAAAAATAAAGTTTAGCTCATGTTCATACAAAATAAATCACCACAAATATAACAAAATTGATACATATTCATTTATATGAAAATTGAAGAGAAAAACAAGAGTAAGAAGAAAGGAAAAGTCTTTTAAAGCTTCCAATCTAATTTCTTGGACTTGAATCTCGGTTTTTGGTATTGTTTCTCCCTTAAAAATGGCTTTAAAATCCTTTGCTTGCTAGGGTTTTAGGGACTATAGTGCTAATCCTTCTTTGTGTTACAGTACCTACTTGACTTATGATCTTCACTCTGAATACGCTATCACCGGTCTTCTCTTGTTATGGTTCAAGTTTGTTACCTAAATGCCTTGATTTAACTCCAAAAACAACATTCTTCGCTCAACGATGTCTCACTTGAAATATGCGTCAAAAACAATAAAAAAAGTAAAAAGAGCTCAAAGACGAGCAATTCTTAAGCTCGAAGGGATAGTAAAGATAAGTGTAAAATGCACTTATCAATGGATGGGTGGGGGGTAGGCTTGTCGATTCTATGCTTCCAATGGTTCTTCAGTTCCTTCGACATCGTGCCATCGCCCTTCATGAAATTGTTGCTCTCGATCATACGGCCAGCGGATGTGGTGCCAAGGGCCATGAACTGAAGGGTGAAATGGACAGATACGGGGTGTTGTGTGGTCTAAAATCCTATGTCAGATCGCATGAGTAAGATTAAGTACAGCCTCATCTGAAAGGGTTGCATGCGACCTCCACTGCATAAGTTATGTGCGACCTCCACTGCAGGAGTTATGTACAACCTCCTCCGAATAGGTTACATGCGACTTCCACCGCAGGAGTTATGTGCGACCCGAAAAGAAAATGAAACTAGTCTCTGCTTCGTCAAACGGGTAACCTACAAGAAAAGGGAAACAAAAGTCTCTCTTTCAAGTTTGACCAGTTACCCAATTTTCACAGTTAGGAACATTGAGTTACCCTCATCTATATAAAGGGAGCTCAATATTTCGGTAAGGGGACTTCGGACTCTTCTAGGACTTTTGGAACTTTGGAGAACATAGAGAGAGAGATTATTCTGAAGACTGTTTTCTTCTTCTTTCCAGACAAGACATTATAACTTTGAGTGCTTGTAATTCTCCAGAAAATAGTGAAAAACAGTGGACGTAAGCTCATCTTTTTCGGGGCTGAACCACTATAAAATCATTTGTCTCTTTATTTGCTTCGATTAATAACCCAATTTACATAAGCCACATCTCATAATTTTTTCTAAATTTATTGTTGACAAAACCTCCATCAACAATTGGCGCTAGAATGAGGGCTATTCCAGCTAAAACAGTTTGTCAAGTTTCACTTTTTTAATAATGGCAAACACCAGAAATACTACCAGAATCACCGGAATTAGCCAAAACCAACCCCAAAGCACTGCTGCTATATAGGCATACCCCGCTCAAGATCAGCTTACTATGACCGCAACAGAAAACCTTTCCCAGAGACAGGATTGCATAGAGGAGACACTGGTAAACCTTCAGCAAGTCACTAACCAGATCAATGACACCCTGCGACGACTTGCTGAAGGGCATATGATGACTCCACCACAGCATGAACATCCCAAAGAACATCCTGCTCAACTACCTCAGAAAGGAATACAGATCCTAGAGACAAGAAGACGCGACCAGACAAGAACCCAGCAACAGCATCATGAAGATTGCATCTCTAAAGGAAAAGGCAAGGTCGCAAACTTGCCTCCAGAATATGGTATGGAGAGTTCAAGTACTAACCGTGATTGTGGACAACCTTCTCGTAAATCCACTGATAATCAAGATTGCTTGAGCAGCGAACAAAAAAGACTATCGAGAAGTGTCTTCGAAAGCTTGGGTTATTTCTTCAACTTTTTCGGCCTTTTCCAAGCATTCGAGGACCGGGTCATGCATCAAAACAGCAGCAGCCGCGGTCTGAAAAATCTGATCATTAATACCAAGAGAATACATTTGAGGAGAGAATAGAAAAGTACTTACATTGGCCAGCATCCTCATTGCAGAACCAAAAGCAACCTTGGCAAATCGTCGCTTCATCTGCTCCCAACCTTCCTCGGATGTGAAGCGATCAATGAAGGCTGCGCTCATACCAGCCTTCTCTAGTAATTGGTTGAGGAGCGCGAAGAGCTCTTCATCCTTATATGCCAAGATCGGTTCCGAAGAAGTGGCAGCCTCTTTAGGTGGTTCAAGATGGTTCGTTGGCTGAGGCTGTAGTGGAGGCGAGCTTGCTGGGAAGTCCTCGAAGGCAACTTTTCTTTTCTTGGAGCTGTCAACCTTCTCTTTCCCTTTTGATGACGGAGTGCTCTCGGGTGTTTTGGTTTTTGCCATGGACCCGAGAGTTGAGAGTGGTACTCGCAAGCCCCTACCGATAACCATCTCTGTATAGATATGTCAGTGAGCGAGGAGATATAATACAAAGGTAATTAGAATGCATATATATGATTACCTTCTTCTTGTGGAGGAGTTGGTTGAGGAGCTAGTGGTGACGCTTTCTCTGGAGAGGAAGATTCTGAGGTTAGAAGGATGGCTGGTGCTTTTCGTTTCCTAGTTCTGGAAGATGAGGCACCTAAATCTGTCCGTTTCCTTGGCTTCTTCTTCGAGCTTGAGGGTCTAGACGAAAGGACTGGGGGGTCTGGGAATGCTGCTCCCTTTGAAGCAGACCGCAAGCGACCAGGTTATTTGAAGTACCTAGTACCTTCCAATTAAATTCTTCAATTGGAAGGTCGTTGATTTTATATACCCTTGCGAGCCGTTCCCTAGAAAGTCCAAGTCAATCCCTGTTGTCTGCGATAACATTCGAATGCGATCAGTATAAAAGTAACAAAATAGAAAAAGGCGATAAATTAGAAGACTACCTATTGGGATTTTGAAAGAAGCCGTTATCCGCATAGTCAAAGTGGAAAAATGGATTTTTCTATTTTCTCATGTTGTTGCGAACTCCGTAGATCATTTTTATTGCCTAGTTCATCCATTTGCTCGCATAGAAGAAGTCAAGATCTGACGGGTTTGATTTCACTTGGTAAAACCAAGCGAACTCTTCAGGAGAAGGGGTCTCTAAACCTAATTTATGGTATAGTATATACAAACCTACCATATATCTATAGGTATTAGGAATCAGTTGGAAAGGGACGACCCCATAGTAGTCAATAATCGATTTTATGTACGGATGAAGTGGAAGGTGGACGCCACACTTGAGAACTGCTTCAGAAAAAGAAGCAAGTCCACATGATGGAGTGTGTGGTCGGTTGAATTCCATAGGTAGGCGAAGGGGTATGGCCATCTTATAGCTACTCACAATTTTGCTGAGTTTGTTCGATGTACAGCTCATCCTTATATTGGTACATGACCAATTCTCCTCTACGTATTGGTAGTCCGATGAAAATGCAGAGGCATCCCTGATATGTCGGGGCCACTAGTCCTGAGGGAGATCGCCTATGCGAGGACTACTTTGCCTGACCCCTGTTATTTCTACCTCGGGTTCCGCCTTAAGGTAGTCTTCAAGGTTAATGGAGCTAACACTCGAGTCAGTTTCTCCAAAAAATGCATTCCTTTCCCTAAATTCCTCACTACTAGACATCTGAAAAGAAATACGGATGGATTTAGTCTTATGCAAATATCAAGGATTCTCACTATGCCAGAACTTTGGGGATTCATCCTAGGATTGTACTAACAAGCAAGCTCATCGATTTTTTCTAAGAGGACTACGGATTCATTAAACTTGTTCGAGCAGTTCGTCAGAAAATAAAATAAGGTATCAGACCTTAGAAACTCTTTTCACGAGTTTATTTTTTACCATTATCTAGTAAGTACTCTATGAACCGAAAAAGGGGGATAAAAATAATTCTCATTTCAATTCATTCGGATATGGGATGCATTTCCATTCCTAGAAATTGAAACTCAGTTTTTCCGAGAACAGACGAAGAACAATAAGAGAAAAGGAATGAACTAACCTTTCTTCGGAAGCGGAAGGATTGAGATATGGTCTGAACTCCGTCGGAGAAGATACTAGAATTGTGCGAGCTGAAGGACGAAATGGCGCTGTAGGGTTCTCTGAAAAACTTTAGGATTTTTAAAAGAGATGGAAAAAGTGTAATGAAGTAGAGACGGATTGATTTCCAATATTTATACCTCGAGCACCATTAAATCACAGCCGTAAATTAAGGTATTTGATTTTCAGATCTAAAGGCCGAAGTTCATGCGGGATTTGATTTTTTCCGAAGATAAATCAGAATCTTTCGAAATTTGAAAAGATTTGGTTTAAAAACGAAAGTTGGCATCATCGATATCCTTGAGTCTCCTCGAGTTCTGCTATATTTCTTGAAAAAGCAACACGTTTTCGTCTGTCAGAAAAAGGTACATGTGATCTTGAGAAAGATGAGATTTGAGATCTAACGACTCTTCAAGGATCTCAAGTTTAGGTCATGACATCGTATTTTTTAAGTTCGCACTCACTTACAATTAAAATGTAGCTCCATTTTGTCCTAAAGAACTAATGAAGCTGGGGGGCAATTGTTGTGTGGTCTAAAATGCTATGTCAGGTCACATGAGTAAGATTAAGTACGACCTCATCCGAAAGGGTTGCATGTGACCTCCACTGCATAAATTATGCACGACCTCCACCGCAGGAGCTATGTGCGACCTCCTCTGAATAGGTTACGTGCGACTTTCACTAAGGAGTTATGTGCGACTTGAAAGAAAAAGAAACTAGTCTCTACTTCGTCAAACAGGTAACCTACAAGAAAAGAGAAACAAAAGTCTCCCTTTCAAGTTCGACCAATTACCCAATTTAAGTGGTTACCCAATTATGTTGTTACTCAAATTGTATTACTCGATTGTATAGCAACCCATTGTTACAATTAGGAACATTGAGTTACCCTCATCTATATAAAGGGAGCTCAATATTTCGGTGAGGGGACTTCGGACTCTTCTGGGACTTTTGGAACTTTGGAGAACATAGAGAGAGAGATTATTCTGAAGACTGTTTTCTTCTTCTTTCCAGACAAGACATTGCAACTTTGAGTGCTTGTAATTCTCCAGAAAATAGTGAAAAACAGTGAATGTAAGCTCATCTTTTTCGGGCTGAATTACTATAAAATCTTTTGTCTCTTTATTTGCTTTAATTAATAACACAATTCACACAAACCACGTCTATTAAATTTTTCTAAATTTATTGTTGACAGAACCTCCATCAACACGGAAAAGCCACTAAAGTTCATCCTCTCCTGGACGAAAATATAAATGGTGGCCCTTTCATTGATGTCCTCGACGACTTTGTTCTCGATCCTTTCACAGTCGGCGTGACTGATTCCTTCGATGGTGGCCATCACGGCATTGGTGAAGTCCGGATGGCAAATGACGAACTGGAAATCGATCCCAAGATCACTGAGAGGATTTTTTGGAACTGACAGCAGTAGTGTGTTGATTGATGTTGGGCAAGCATGAGATGATCTCACCGAGGCCCGCGACCTTTTCGGGGTCCATTCCAGTGATGACACTGCAGACACTATGAAGATCATTGTTGGCAGTGATTTTGATCACTTCAACATGGTCAGAGATGTCACGAAGGTGGGCAAGCTATTGGGATTTCTTCTTTCTATTCCCCCCCTTTGTTTGACCCATAGAATTACCTCTGGGCCTAAATCTAAAGCCACTGTTCTTTCTAAAAGATGGGCCTCAGTTCAGTTGCCTTCCAAACATACACTCAAGCTTAGCTCTTTTTCGTAAACCTGATGATCCATTAAAGAAAGGCTTTTTTCCTTCAATCCCTCAATATGAAGTTTTTTTGGGCCCATTTGAAATCTAGCCCGAAATCCCAGTCAAACTCCATGTCCCACCTCGATTTTCTTCCAAATGCATATTCCCCACATAATCTTCCAACTTTTTTAAATCCCAATATTTATTCCTTGGACATAAACTTGGGAATTTTAAAGCAGAAAGTAAATTAGTATTCCCAATTAGAGTGGGAATAAATTTATTTTGCCTTAAAAGATTCGGGGAACTTGCAATTAATTTTCTGCACCCACTCGCCGTATTTCTTTTGTAAGGAATAATTGCTAACTGCTTTTCAGAGGCCATGTTTCCACCTTTCTTATGTCCAAGGTAGATTGAGATTTCTCGAGTGTGGAACTTGTTGTTCACGCCACCCAGCCGCTCTGTTTGTTGCTTGAGAAGATGATGGCTCTGCTTGTCGCATTCCACTGCATTCCTCCACTGCTTGAATGAAAATATCTTCCTATTTCAGCGCTTTTCCTTTTGATTGTTTTTTGTTGTCCTTTTCGGCAGTATTTAAAATCACCACCTTGTTTTGTTCATTGTTATTGGAGCTTGAAACTCTATAGCACCATCTGACCTGTGAACTCATACCCATCTCCTCTTTGTTTTCAATCACTACGGTCTTTCCTGAAGATCTTGCTATTATTCCTTCCGTTCTGCAATTCCACAACCTGCCTTCCCTTTCATTTTTGCCCAGACTAAATAAACTGATCTGGATTGTCTCCTTTCCACATGGGATTTCTGCTATTAGATATAAGAACCCTTCAGATAGTCCTTTCACCTTAATCTTTGCGTACATTAAGAATGATTTTTGCATAGTATCTTTTGCTACTTCTAACAGCTCACCGCATGCATCTCAAATTTTCTTGAAAGTTTACATGGACCATAGATTTAGAGGTAGCCCTTCTATCCCGATCCAACTGTACCTTGCTATAATCTTGATGTGTTCTCAATGCATAACCATATTCCATGCCTCCACTCTGCCCAGAAATATTCTCCCATTAAATAATCTCTTTTCCTTCAATACATTCCTTTTTTCTTCATCATTCATACACCATGAAACTGCCCTGTCATCAGCAAAAGGTATTACTTCCGTTACTCTACCCATTTTTATCTCCAGGTTCTCTATGATGGCCTTCCAAGAAATTTGACTTCTCTGTTTGATGACTACAACTACTACATTCGAAGATCTTTCTGCTTTCCTGTCATCCGTTCTTGCGTAATTTTCATGTTGTTGCTAGTTTTACTCAGCCCATCCCATGACTCTGACGACACTTTCCTTTGAACTTCCTTGATCTTGCTCATACCATCACTTCCTCGATTTCCTGTTTTTGATGAAGAAACTCTGTAAGCATCTACTAAACTCCTCCCAGCCAATGAACGCCTTCTCAGTGGGGACAATTATATTCCTTATCTTCCCATTCTGGGTTTTCGTGACTTTCAAAAAATTACCAATTCTATTACTACTGCATTCAATAATCGATTGATAGTTACTTCCCCTGTAAAATCTTCGAAAATGACACTCTTTCCAAAGATAATGCATCTCTAACTGTATTATGCAGCCAATCGCCTCCTCCGAGATCCACTTCAATAGAAAAACTACTGACTCTATTCCTTTCTATAATACTAATGACACTCCTATATCCCATTAATCTGAAAATGAAAACCTTAAACTTTGTTCTAAAATCTCTTTCATAATGTTTGTTTAAAGCCATTATGCTAGTTCCTAAAAGTTTTCCGCAATCAATCAAGATTTACTACGTAACAAGGAAGATATTAAAAAGATATTAGGATTGATTGAGAAGGTAAAGACAACATATTTTATAAGAATGTAAAATAATGAACTCCATTAAGAGCTTTAAGCTATACCTATTCTTTCGAAGAGATTCAACATTTTACCTTAGTAATGTCAAAACTAACCAAACCTAACTAAGAAGAAAAATAAGTCTGGACAAGAATTGAACATATTTTTGAAGAGAAATAGTGTTACGTTAAAAAAGTATATACGTAAATCATACAGCAAGTATATTATGTCAAGTTTTGTAGTAAAATAGCAAATAAGGTTGTCGAATCTACAGAGATTGAAATTAAATTCTACCAAATACAATAATTGAGTAATCCTAATTTTATTTATATAATTCAGTTAATTGGTGGTAATTGGATGATTAAACTAAAATTGAGAATATATAAATTAAAGAACAATTGGAACTAAGGCAAGATGGAATGCAGTAAAAGAAGTAACGAAATGGTAAAAATACTAGAGGTTTGATTTCACTTGACTATCCCTTGTGTCCTTCAATTCTCAATGCTACTATACCCCAATTCCCAAAAATGATTATAAGCTAGATGTCACGACCCTAGCCTCAAACTAGTCAATTATGCGGCACTTAGCACAGTTCGTCGCACTAAGTCAGCCTACTAATACTCAAGAAAGGGACTTAGAGTAAGTTTTGGGACAAAGTGGTAAAGATGAGAAAGTTTAAGTGAATGAAAGTTTTGTATTACCTCTTAGAATGCTTAGAACTCTCACAAATGACAATTGTGCACAAATGAACCCAATGGGTCCTTTATATAGGCAAAGCCTAAACAAACCAACGGTTATGATCGTGCCAAGTGGCATGATCTTACAAAGGGTCTAGATTATTCTCAACTAAAGTTATAATATCTACAAAGATATTTACATAGAGAATTTTAGAACAAAACATGGTCTAGATCCTTCTAAGAGGTTCACCCGCCATCTTAGTTCTTCTAAGTCATTCTAGGAGCTTCTAGGACCGTCCAACTCATTTGGCATTATCTGGCCTTGTCTATAGCCTTCTAGGACTTAGTAGCACCAACTAGAGTCTTCTAGAGTGGCCAAGACCTCTCTTGATCACTCTAGAACTATCCACCATGTTCTAGGGTCTTCCTCAATCTTTTGGAGTGAGCAGTATATATAGAGGACCTTAGAGCCATGAGCAATAATATTTGGATTATTGGGAGCCAAATGAGCGGGGCGTTACATAGAGCTCTCAAACAATTGTACTCTCTTTTTCAAGAATGAATAGATGACTACCCCTAATTCTCAATTTCAATATCTCTATCTAAAATTTACAAATTAAGGATTTATTAAGTCTAGTGGCTCTTAAGTAAGCTTCAAAGGTTAAATAGGTTTTCTTAAATTCTATGTAATTCTATGTTGTGTCACTCTTCACCTAATTCTACAATTTTACATTCTCAAGTCAAAATTATAGAATCATAGTCATCCCAAAGGTGGCCAATTAATTGAGAAGTAATAAATACAAGAATAACACAAATAACCAAATGAGAAACTCATAAAATTAACATTGAGATTCAAGACATAAGTTCAAGTCAAATTACATCATTCCTCTAGGCAAGAATTTTAGTTCATGGTACAAAGAAACAAACAAAATCCAATAGCAATCATTAAAAGAACGAAAAGGAAAAGTCAAAGAATAACTCTTTTTGGAATGATCAAATTCTCTTCACATGCTCTTGTTCCTTGAAAATTGTTGAAAAATCCTTCCAAAATGCCTCTCAAGATATGCCTTTCGGATCCCCAAAAGGTCATTTAAATACCCCTTTGGTGGCTAGGTCAAAACTGGCCAAAAGATACCAGAACACATGCCAGTGCCACAGCGTTGGCCGCACAATGCTACAACACTTGACAAACTACCAAAAAGTGACCAAACAGTAGCATCATGGCGCTTGAGACTCTGCTAAAAAATGCCACAATTACACTTGGCCGTCTTGATGGTTCTTTCCAATGCTTCTAGAAGTATTTGAATCCTGAGAAAACTAAATTAAAACATGAAATCAAAGATAGAAAACAAGGAAAACAAGTAAATAAGGAGATAAAAACAACGCCAAATAAGTGAATAAAAATCGAATATCTCATTATTTTGAATACAAAATAAGATTATAACAAGATGAGCAATAAAATAGAAGCAAGAGAGAATAATATTGATTTAAACCAAGATTTCTCCTAAACTTTAGTGAAGCACCTATTTATGAAAAGCACGAAAGGATAAATATTAAACAATTATACTTGGCCATCTAAATGGTTCATATAGTAAAATTAGACAAGAAATATTTAAAAATTGAGAATAATAATATTTCAATACAATAGAATCAAGAAATACAAATATCAAAGAGAAAAGAGTTTTAGAATTCTTCCTATTTAAAGTGCTTGAAGATATTTATGGAGATTGTCAATTTTCTCCTCCAAACTTAGATTTTGCTCACTTGAATCTTCTCTTAAAGATTTGCTCTCAGCAATATCACACTCTAAATATGAACAGTACAATGCAAAACTCACAAGGAAATAAAGAAAAGAAACTAAGAACAGACTACGGTATTGATTTTGGGGAAGAAATCAAGAAATGGCAGTTTAGAGCTTGTAATCTTCTTCTTCCTCTTTTTCTTCTCCTTCCACTACTGCGCCGAAAATTCCCGAGACTTGGCATTGCGGTGCCACTTTTTAGCGTCCTAGCGCCACTTTTCCATTAGTTTAGTGCCTTAGTTTTCCTGGTACACCATTTCTTCATTTTAGCTCTGATTTGCCTTATTTTTGTTGCGTTACGACTGTATCGGATTCAACTTCGATCCCAATGGTGTGAAAAACCTATTTGTGAGATATAAATTCACCTCATTTTGCATCAAATACCTTTGTTTGATTCTTACATCGACATAAACAAATAAAACATCAAAACAACAAGAAAAATACTTAAAACAACTTAATATAAACAAGAATATAGCAAAACTTAAGGCATATTAGCACTAGATAACTCCATTGTTATGGACTTAACATACTCCTAAACTTAAAATTTTGCTAGTTCTTGAGCAAAAGAAAAAGAAAAATATCTAAAAACACACAAGAGATGTTATGCCGACACCGATGATTTCCAATTGATTTCTCAATACTCACATAATAACATAACTTAATGAAAAATGCAAATATTAGCTAGGTATTAAGAATAACTCAAGAACACATCCTATTTCAAATTGGATTTTCCGTATATGTGTATGCCTTTCTTCTATCATTGTGTGAACTCCAGATAAGTTTATGCAAACATACATTAAGCACAAAATGTCAAAGGTAATAATCAAGTTCCATAAGTTTTCTTTTCAAATCCATCTCTACTAATGTAGATAAACATAACACCAAGGATCAAAAGGCTTCATTGAAATTGCAATGTTGACTTAGATGAAGGTATGATAATTTAGGTAAAGTGAGCTCAAATCACCCTTAAGTATATCAACTCTAGGACTCATGTAAAGTTATTCTTTCGCACACCAAGTATACACCATGAAAATCAAAATTTATTTTCTTACATAAACTCTTAGCCCAACATTTATTTCATTTTGTTGTTTTTGTTTTTTTTCTTTTTTAATTTAGTTGCATACTCACAATTTGTTTCTTTCTTTCATGAACAAATGCGTATTTTTTTTTTCAATTTCACTTCATCTATCCTCCCATAACATAGCATAGCTCAAAATAATTCAATTAAAACATTCAATATGCTCAAGAAATAAAGTTTGAATGATATTATTTTAGGTTAAGCTAATGTGTGTGTGGTTGAAAAAAAAATACTTTACAAGGCTCAAAATGGATGTACTAGGGATAAAATATATCAATGGTTAGCTTGAAAGGCTTAAACAGTCCAAAGATTTCCTAAATCATTTTCTTGGTGAAATGGTAACCAGGATCTCGCCTTTATAGATTATCAAGCAAATTCTAGCACTTGTGAGATAACAAAATATCATATTCACATAAACATTCTCCAGGTTCATATACAAATCAAAAATTAAGGCATTGTGCTCAATATAGACTTTCACAATAACAATGAAACTGACACAAAAATTATCTATAAGACTATACCAATATCTACATTTTCAAAAAGTTATGTACTAATTCACCTAAGGTTCTTATCATTGGAACTAAGTAATCACCAAAGAAAGTACAAAATACCCCTACTTATTCAAACACACAATCACATAATAAGAAAAATAAATACACAAAAATAAACACACAAAAATAAACAAACTAACACAAGCACAATCCAACATAGTTTACCCCTTCCCTTAAACTTAGCATGAAAAATATTGGAAAATTAAAAGAACAAAAGAATGAGTTTAGGGATACTTTTCTCGTTAGCACATAGCCATAAAACTTGATCTCTTTAAAGTGGTACCAACTCTTTGGATTGCTCTACACATCAAAATGAAAAGAAATATTTGTGTTGCCTCCCAAGAAGTGCTTGAATTAGAGGTTTTGGCTTGCCTTTTCACTTGTGACTCATCCACAAGTTGAGACCAAATGAGGTCTATCCTTTGTATCATTAATTGACCATCCTAATGCATAGATGTGGTATTTTGGGCTCCTAACTTTAGAATACAATACTTCATATCCATAATTAGGAGATGAGAAATGGAAAGGATGAATTACCAATGGTCCACTTCTTAGAAATTGTTGATTTAGTGATTATGGACAAGAAAATTCTACTCTAAGGTCTTCAACTCAAAGCTTTCTCATTAATGGTGGCCTTGGAATTGGATTTTCTTCAAAGGATGTCATGTTGATATTTGCATGTTACTTCACATCAAATTTCATAGTGGTATTTTTCCCATCTTCCTCCTTTTCTTGAGGTCAAACGTCGACTCATTATCATACAAACTACTATAAGTTATAGTGGTACAATATTTCTTCTCTGGTATAGCTATGAAAGGTACCTTTGGGATAGTTGATGATTGTAGCAAAATGGCCTACTTGATATTCAAGATTTTAGATTAAGGTATCTTGCTCTTGGAGAAAAACATCCATTCTTTGCATTTGTTGTATCATCATATCTTCTAAGGATGGTTTTTCCTCTTGCTTGGGGAGGTATGCATTCGTTCCTCTTATGTAGTGCTCAAGCGCCTCTTCCAACAATAGCTTCTCCTCATGTATAGGTGTTTGATAATGAAACTCCGATGTGAACATGGGCTCGTTGTGGAAATATAGTGATGGGCCTTGATTGTTGCACCAAGAGTAATCGTGGTAGGCCTTCTAACTTGGATTGTAGAAATTTGAGTGCGGATAGCTTTGTTGCATATGGTCATTAGCAATAAAGTGTACTGGTTTCAAGTTGTATGGGCATCCTTTCCTTAGGTGGCTTCCTTCACATAATTGGCACTTCATGAATAGACAGTGAGAAGCTTGTGCACTCAAGGTATTTACCTTCTTGGTCAATTCACTCACTCGAGCAGTCAACTCCATAATTTCTAATTTTTTGTTCACTTCACTCAATTGAGTGCTCAAAGGCATGAGAGATTCATGCCATTGTCCATCATGTCTCTACCTCCATAATAATCATAGTATGTCATTGAAAACACCTAAAACAATAAATAAATAAATAAAAAGTTTGAATTAAAACTAGAATCGATTTGTATTAATATTAACAAGAATTAGTATTTCAATCCCTGACAACGGCGCTAAAAACTTGTTGGTTGGAATGTATAACTATAAATTAAACTCACACACTCCCGTATAAGTGCATATAATCATAAGTAATATAGATTTAGGAGTTAAGAGTGTCAAACCCACGAGGATTGATTATTAATTCAATATGAAGTATTAAAATTGGTCAATCATAACTTTATCAAAACAACCGAAATATAGATTTTGAAGAAATAATATAAAGATAACTAAACTATCATGCAAAATGAATGAAAGCAAGCAATAAGAAAATGTCTAGGTTTACTAATTCCCAACCATCTTTTTGACACACAATTTCCAAATTTTCCTCTTACATTAATTAATCTACTAGAGTTATCATCCGATAATTCGAATGTATTCAAGAACTCTTTTTCAAGACATAAGTGAAAATATCTAGATAAGCTAATAAGTTACTCCAAACATAAATTAACTAGATTTATTAAGTTTAATTATTCCCACATAAAGGTTTTACAATTCACATAGATATATTCCTATCCTATGCAAATTTATCCAAAACTAGGTAATTTATGTTGTTCTACCTATGTCCAAACCTAAATTCTCCTTCCCAAGTTCATAAAAGTTTCACTCAACAATCTATTTAGTGATCAATTAATTAGAAGCAATAAACACAAGATAAAACAAATAACTCAACAATGGATTTGATTAATAAAAGAGGAGACAAATAAATAAACACAAGTTACTAGGTTGGTTCACATAGTAAAACTAGGTAAGAAATATTTAGTTCATAATATAAATAGAGAACAATAATATTTCAATACAATAGAATTAAGAAATACAAATATCAAAGAGAAAAGAGTTTTAGAATTCTCCCAATTTGAAGAACTTGAAGATGTTTATGAAGATTGCCAATCTCCTCTTCCAAACTTGATTTTTTCTCTCTTGAATCCTTTCTTAAAAATTTTCTCTCAACAATATTACTCCCTAAATATGAAAAATACAATGCAAAACTCACAAGAAAATAAAGAAATGAAACTAAGAACAAACTACGGTGTTGATGTTGGGGAAGAAATCAAGAAATTGAGGCTTAGAGCTTGTAATCTTCTTCTTCTTCTTCCTCTTTTTCCTCTCCTTCCATGGCTGCCTCCATCTCTCTTTCTCTAGATCCCCACATGCCTTTTTCAACCTCAAAGACATGGTTCTAAAGATAAGGCTCGTGCAAACATAAGGCAGGTCAAATTTAGACCCTTGGATCATCAAAAAGTTGATCTTGGCCATTAATTTTGGACCTAGGATGCAGACGGTGGTGCTTTGGCACCAAAAATTCCTGAGACTTAGTGCTGTGGCCCCACTTTTTGGTGCCCCAACGTCACTTTTCTGCTAGTTTGGCACCTCAGTTTCTCGGGCGCACCATTTATTTGTTTTAGCTCTGATTTACCTCATTTTCATTGGTTTCGAGCATATTGGATTTAACTTCGATTCTAATAGTAGAAAAACCATTTATGAGTCATAAATTCACCTCATTTTACATCAAATACCCTTGTTTCATTCTTCTATCAATATGAAAAACAAAATGTCAAAATAACGAAAAAAAACAATTAAAACAACTTAATATAAGCAAGAACATAGCAAAACTTAAGACATATTAGCACTAAATAACTCTTTTATTATGGACTTAATAGTTGACAACACTATCCTGTTCAAATTTCATTTCTTACAAAGATCTAACTTGAAAATATTGAATTTGGACTAATTTAATCTTTCACAAAGTAGATTAAATGTTGTCTCATTTCTTAGTATTTAGATGCCACTGGGATTGCTCTAAGCTAGGCAATATTTTTTGACTTATGGCAAATATAGTATAGATGAGTCATGTTGAATTGGTAACAAATTGGTAGATCTTTTACAAGAGAGATAAAAGCTTAACAGGTTCAAATGAATGGAATCTTGTGTATGAGTGTAAAGGTAATAAATTACCTGATAAGATCGAGTTTGACACATAAGAATATTAGTGGTTAATACAACACCATAAAATGTATATTACAAAAATTAAAATGATAACAATGAATTTGTTGTAGTATTTTTACAAGATTATGGAGTAAAGAGATAAAATTAGAGCGATATGAAGCTGCATATTTAAACAATTGTCAAGGTTAGGAGATTCATTTTTGGTACAAAGTAGGTATAATATAAATGCATTTATAATACAACTAGAATCCATACACATAGGAGATTTCATTCGGAGGATTTAACATTAAGGATTCATTATAAGTTACATATATGAATGTATCAATTTTCTTAGTTACCTTCTTTGATAACATAATACTCGTAAATGTAGTTAAGCATTGTGCTAATTTATCTCTATAACAAATTAAGATTCTTTCCTAATATAGTTGTTTAATCGAGTAAATGACCAAGAGAGAATCAAATATTTGAAATGCCAGGGTTGTCCAAAATGAATCAAAGACACACCAGTTAACATTGAGGTTATTAAAATGATTACAATATCGACATTTGTAAATAAGGTCAAACATTTATAATGCCATCTTATATCTATAACAAATCAAGTTTCATTCTTAGCATAGCCAGTTCTTCAAGCAAACAACTAAAAGGGTTTCAAGTATTTAGTGTGTCAAAAGTTGCTAATAATAAATGTGAACATACAACTTAACAATGATGGTTTTAAGATTAATTAAGAAAAATAAATCAACACATTCTATAATTATGATTTAACAATAAAAAGCAATGAGTTCCATTTATAGTTTTAGATTATACATATTCTTCCACACTGATTCAAATAAATAAAGTCTTCTCCTAGGATAAGAGTGTCAAACTAATAAATGACGAGACAAGACCAGGGTCGATCCACATGGAAGTTAGTGATTAATACAAAACCTTAAAATATATATTACAAGAATTAAATGGATGAGAGAGAATATGTTGTAAGATGATTGTAATTGTGCAAGAATTAACAAAAGATGCGAATTATGAAAAATTACATAATTAAATAGTTGCCAAGGTTAGGGATTCACTCTTAGTACATAAAATATGTATAATTTAAACTCATTTATTACTCAATTAGAATTCACACACAACAGAAATTTCAATCTGAAGATTTAGCATTAAAGGTTCATTTGAGTTAAATATGTGATTGTATTAGTTTCCTTAATTATATCATTTGGATAATGCTAACACTTGTAAATATGGTCAAGTATTCATAGTGACAAAGAAAGAAAATATATATTGCAAAAAGAAAGCAAAAGAAAATGATCTTGATATGGTAACTAAGATTCCTCCATAGCATAGCTTAAGCCTCTATTTATAGGAAAAATTAGAGGAAACCAAGTCAACCTTTGTAGGCAAAGGATAAGCAAAGGTGACAACTTGTTTTGGCCACATTCAATCTCTCCAAAAGATGCAGCTAAAACTCAACGAATTAGGATGAAATTAGTTTTGATCAAAAAGCAGTTACGAAACCTTGTCTTTTACTTTTCCAATGCCATTAGAATCACTCCAAGATCAACTGTATTATTTGACTTGTTTCAAAAATGGTGAAAATATAATATTCTGAGTCAAAACTGGTGGTTGATCCTATCCTTTAAATTGATCCGATTTTTATAACATGAATTCATCTCTTACTAGTTTCTAGATCATCTATTTATAAGAAAACTAGGAAGAAAAATTGTCAACAATTGTAGAATAAGGATAAGTAAGTTGGCAACACTATTTCTCCAAATTTTATCCTCTTGAAAGATCTTGATGAAACATAATGAATTCGGTCTTTTGAGATTTTTTTCAAAGAAGAAAAAGTGAAGCCTTATCTCTTAGCTTTCATACCTCACTTGAATTGAATCTAGGACATGCTAAGTTGGAAAATAGGTTGACTGCTCTTTTCTCCTAGAAAGATTCGATATTTTCATTATGATTTAGGCTCCAAATTGTCTTTGTTAAACTTGAAAATATTTAAATCTTTTTTTTCTAGATTCTCATAGCATCAATAATCACTCAATTTAACCTATCATTGAGTGAGTAATGGGCCAAAAACTGAGTCATATATGAGCTGAACATAAGCACAATCCAATTTCAATGTTGTCTAATTGAGACCCAATATGTAATGAGGCAAACTGTTATTGTGAGTTTTATTATATTTTACATTGAGTCTTAATTCCTTGGGTTCAATAATTATATAAATCCTACATCTGGTTTTAGATTTGTGCCTATTAACAAAATCTGTACTAAAATGATCATTTAACATTAATTAGGGGTGACTCTTGCTATTATATTTATATCCAACAAAATATTCTAAGTGAAGGAAGTTAATCATAATCTAAATACATAATAATGATATAAACCCTTAATTAATTCGTATAATTATACATCCATCACACCCTCCAACTAGTTTGTTACTAGTACTTTATAATTAAAAGTCACTATTTAGAAATGATTCACAAACTTTTCCTCCAAAGTGATGAACATTTAATTGTGTAAATTTATTAAGGGTTTATATTATCATTATACACATAGATTATCATTAAGTTCTCTAACTTTAAGCATTTTTGTAGTCATAAGTATAAAAGCAAGAGTTAGCATGACTAGTTGATTCATTTAGACCTTTGTGAATGTTATATATGTTTTGATGTTTTGATTTCATACATTGTAATTTGGAGCTGTTTGGGTGCAAAGAGTTGATCTATAAGCAAATATAGCAATACAAATTTTAATACAAGCTTGGAAGTGCTTAAAAAGAGCCGTTGAAGAAACTGACAACAAGCATTGCACTTACGCTCTATTCAAGTGCATAGGAGCTAATCAACACTGCTAATCTTAGGCGATCGTTTCTGTGCAGGTTTCATTAAATGGGTAATCTTAACTGATATAAAAGATTGATGTAATTCTTGAATCCAAATAATTTAGACTAACACCTAACTAAAACCACTTCACAAGGACAACTGAGTCTCTAAATCATTGAGTTTCAGATGTATCTTTAGGAGGGACTAAATCTGGCCAAATAAGCTGCAAATTTTGCTTGTCCTTACCCTATTATTGTTTACTTAGTTTCCTCTAATTTTTCCTATAAATAGATGCTGAAGTTAGACTTAGGAGGTATCTTGGTTTTGGATCCAGATCATTCTCTTTCTTTCTTCTAAGATATTATATAGTTGTAATCTTATTCGGCATTCAAAGTAGTAAGAAATTTCTATTCAAAGTTATATTCATATCTTGTTTATACATGCTTTTCTTCTTCATTATTACTATCTAATTTTGCATCTTGCTAATGTGAAAGGATAAATCTCTTGGGTAAATAATAGGTATAATCTAAAATTCTATATTAAATTAATTGTTTGTATTATTAAATCATTATTATAATATGTGTTATCTTTATTTTCCTAATTAATCTGAGTACCATCTTTCTTGATTGGTGGGTCTACATTCATTATGAATAAATCCTTGTGGATCATAAGCTCAATGAACCGGCTATACTAGAAAGGAATTTTGATTTGTAGTAGACATAATGTATCACTATGAGTGCCTGATTATATTTACAACTATTAGTATTACCAATAAAAGTAATTAAGAAAACTAATACATTCACATGTTTAAATTAAAATGAGCCTTTAATATTAAATCTTCTAATTATAACCTTTGTTGTGTGTAGACTCCAATTGATTAAGAAATAAGTTTAAAATGTACTTATTTGATGTACCAAAAGTAGATTTCCTAATCTTGGCAAGTGTTTAATTCTGTAATTTTTCATAATTTACATCTCTTCAATTCTTGCACTATTGTAATCATTCTACAACACATTTTCTCTCAGTCTTTTAGTTATTGTAATATATAGTTTATGGTTGTATATTATTCACTATCCTCCTTGTGGATCGATTCTAATATTGTCGAGTAAGTTATTATTTTGGCACCTATGCACTTGGGAGAAGATTTACTTTTCAGATTTTTGGTGTCATTGCTGTGGAAATAAAGTTTATTGTACAAACCATAATTCCATTTCATTTCATCCCTTTCTTCTTCATTTTCTTCTTCTTGATATTAAAAAAAAATTTCTTGTTCTACATTTGCATTAAAGTTCGGTCTCGCATGTCAAATTGTAGCATGTTGGGAAGCATTCAACTTCTCTTGAAAACATGACCAAAAATTAAATTGACCATGGAAATAATCATTTTGTATATACTAACCATGATAGACCTAGGACACTTAGAGACTATATGTGCACTCATATGTCTAGTTTTTCTTCCTAATACATCTCATTTTAATTTTAAGCTATGTATCATTCAACTTTTACCATCTTTTCATGGATCAGATTCAAAAAATCCGCATTAGCATTGGGAGAAATTTGAAGAGATGTGCAAAACTTATAATAACCAAAATTGTAGCACAAACAGCATTAGGATTAAGTTTTTTTCCTTTTCTATTAAATGATAAAGTTAAAACATGGCTATAAAAGTTTAGGTCAAGACTCATTGGTTCTTGAACTGAAATGCAACAATAATTGTTGAAAAAGTGTTTCCTTCCTAATCAAACAAATTCTTTCAAATGACAAATCATCACTTTTATTCAAAATACAAATAGAAACATTTTACTAATGTTGAGATAGATATAAAAAATTACTTAATGCTTGTCCTCATAGTAGTTTTTAAACGTGGAGGTTAGTTTCACACTTTTATGAGAGATTAACATCTACATATAGGAAAATTATTGAAATCATATATAATGACACTTTTGAAGTTAAATACCTCAATGAGGTAATAAAATACTTAGACTTATTAGTTAAAAATGCCAAAATTAAGACACTGTGGGAACTCATGAGGCACTTATTAAAATAAACCTTTGCATCTAGTAGAGGCATGTACAAGCATAGGAAAGATCATGAGTTATTAGCCAAATTTGCATCATTAGCTAGAAAAGTCAAGACACTTGAAATGAAAAAGAATGGTTGAATATAATTTGTTCAAGAAATTATGTCATATTTGTGAAATGAATAGTTATTTAACTAATGACTGCTCAACTTTACCCTTTTTTAAGGAATGTCTTCATGAACAAGCTAATGTCTTAAACATATTTAAAAGACCAAATCCTAACCCATATTCACAGACTTATAATTTTGGTTGGAGAAATCACCTAGACTTTAATAGAAGGAGTAACAATCATGCACAATCTTCATAACTAGCATTTCATCTACAACAAAAATTTTATAATTATCAGGGCTATGTACCTTATATTCCTCCTCCTTGGAAAAATTTTGAAGTTGAATTCATTCATTGAAAAGCTAAAGTTTATCAACACTCAAAATGCTCATGCTAGGACAGATTTGAAAGATATTCTTGCAAAATTTTTATATACTCTCTAAATTAAAGAGAAAGGTAAGTTTTTCTCTCAACCATAGTAAAACCCCAAGATATAATACAATTCACATGCAAGAAGCTCTGAAAGCCAACCTATGGATCCACTCAAGTCGATCATGACTCTTCGTAGTAGTAATGTTATTGGAAAACCTATTCTTGAACCCTATAAAGATGATCATAGATCAAACTCCAACAGTAAGGAAGGGGTTAACTCTTCCCCTACTCTCCCGCTTGCTCAGGCATTGACTAATTCAAGAAAATTAATCAAAATCCTAAAATTTTTGAAATCTTTCAAATAGGTAAAGATCAATATTCTCTTGTAGGATACTATTAAACAATTACAATCTTATATTAAATTCTTAAAGGACTTATGCACAGTAAAAAGAAAACTGAATGTGAAAGAGAAAGCTTTTCTAGTCGATCAAATAAGTGCAATTCTTCAAAATAATAATGATTTGAAATACAAAGACTTTGGTTGTCATACAATTTCATATATTATTGGTGAATAAAAGATTGAATAAGCCTTAATTGATATTAGAGCTAGTTTGAATTTACTTCTATATTTAATTTATCAAAGACTCAATATAGGTGAGTTAAAATTGATTTCTTTTGCTTGCCGATAGATCAATCAAAGTCCCAATAAGAGTAGTAAAAGAGGTGTTAGTTAAAGTTGATAAACTAATATATCATATGGATTTAATTATCTTAGATACACGATCTGTTGAAGTAAGTGATCCAATTCCTGTTATTTTAGGATGATCATTTCTAGTAACTTCAAATGTTTTGATTAATTGCAATAAGAATTGAGAAATGATGCACATGAGAATTTGAAAATTCATAAAGCTAGAACTAAATTTTTTCATAACAATGTAATTTCAAGAAAAACACTTGTCGTTGGTCAAAAGGTTTTGTTTTATAATTCTCGACTTCACTTATTTCCTTGAAAATTGAGGTCAAGCTGGAGTGGTCCTTTTATTATAAGATATATGTATCCTTATTGGGCCGTTGACATTGAAAATCCCAAAAAATGGTAATGTATTTAAGGTAAATGGACAACGACTTAACCTTTTTTAATTTTGACAATCAAATATTTCACGAAGTTCTTTGTTTTTAATCTTGTTTCTTTTTGCAGGTTTTAATTAGTGTATTTGTTTGTTTCTATTGTTGCTTTCCTTATTAGGTGGCAGATAATGATACTCTATGACTTTGGAGTCAGTTTCTTTCAATTTCTTACAATAATTGATTAAAAGAAAAGAAAATGAACAAAATATAAAAATATTTGTGAATAAAGTTTCAATTTACTCACAAAAATTTACAACCTCTTTTCAATTCTATTTTCTTACTTTGAACTTTTCTTCTTCAAAATAGATGTCATTCTTTCAAACTACAAAAACTTTTCTATTCTCTTCCTTAAAATGACTTATTAAAAATGTACGGTGTTTAGTGTAAAAGATTAAGAATACTAATGCATAAGGGCATCTCTAAAGATATCTGTTGGATTATCGTAGAAAAGTACATTTAGTGAGTGAGTTTTTTGATTCATTTATTTTGTAGATGTCTGACCTTGTTAAAAGCACATTTGCTGAAAAAAAACGTGGTGCAAAAAAAATGGCAGTTTGTCATAAATGCGCACGATAAAGTTTCAACAAATGATGTCTTTATCTAGGAATGCGGTCTATAAACTATGAAGATAAAATAAACTTTGTTAAGGATAGCTCGAGTAAGGGGTCTTTAGATAATCTTTTATAGACCTTTGAGACATATCCTGGTGGAGATGTATATTGTGCAATTCACAATTTGTTGCCCCATTTTTGACAAGAATATGAGCAACACAGTCTCATGAATCTGACATTAAATGACCTTGTTTTTCACTTTATAGGAAATTGGATGGAAAGCTAATTCTCGACTTATAGAGGGCATTCAAGCTATTACTAGATGTAAAACTAGAGGAATATGTGAGCCATAATCACAACTACTTGTACATATATGCGCTTTGTCATTTTGTTAATATGTCTCAAACTTTTCTAACAACAGTCAACCTACTCTCTTAGGCTTAGGCAATATAAATGCATCACTTTTCATTTCTCTATAAATACATAACTTTTTTTCTCCATTTTTATTCAACTCATATACAAAGAGGTTAAAATGGTATTACAATTGCCAGATCCTTAATTCAAAAAATCATAAATATTTGTGTATTCTAAGGATCTAGTCCAGGGAAGATAATAAATTTCTTGAATAAACAAATAACCTTAGTAGGATATTAGCTATAAGAAAAATTCCTCTTGTTTATGGGAGAGGAAGCCTTGGGTTAATAGGATGTGTTTCAATAGCCACTTTTAGGATGAAGCCAAGTGTTGGGTATCATCCTTAAATATGACCGAATGAAATATCACTAGAAAAATAGTTAGTGAAGAATTTAAGGTTATTTTGCAAGTCACATATCGAATATACTCTAGGAAGATCATGGATAATTAATAGGGGTCTATGATACTAAAAGTACTTTCAAGCTAGTACTTTTGTATGAGACTTAGTAATGACCCATAAAGTAAAGATAACACATATTATAATAATGATTTAAGAATATAAACAATTAATTCCATGTAAAATTTTAGATAATGCATACTTCCCCAAGAGATTCATTCTTTCACCTTAGTAAGATGCAAAATTAAGTAGACATAACGAAAATGAAAAGTACGTATGAACAAAATATGAGCATAACTTTGAAATGAAATTTCTTATTACTTTGAATCAGAATAAGATTAAAATTACATGAATTACAAGAAGAAAGCAAGAGAGAGTGATCTTAATCTAAAATTAAGATGTTTCCTAAGCCTAACTTAAGCATCTATTTATAGAAAAAATTGGTAGAAATAAGGTTAACAATTGTAGACTAAGGATAAACAAAGGTGACAACTTGTTTGGCCTAATTTAGTCCCTTCTAAAGATATTTTTGAAACTCAATGATCTATAGATTTCTAGACCTTGGGCAAAGAAGATTTTCTGTTGCCTTATCTCTTATGGTTTAGATAGCACTAGAATCACTCCAAAATTAGCCGTATTTTTTGCAAAACTGTTGAAGAAATGTCATGCTCAGTCAAAACTATTGGGTTATTTTATCCTTGGGAATGATCCAATTCTTTCACCATGATTTGGTACAATTTGGAGTTTCGCAATAATAAATCTTCTAAATCTTTTTGTGTAGCTATCCATAGTATTAAGGTTCACTCAATTTGGAATTGTGCTAAGAGAGATAAGGTCAAATATTAAAGTATGTCATACTGAATGTGAATGCAGTTAAATTGAGACCCAAAAAGAAATGACTTGGGTTGTTCATATTAGTAAGGTTTAGCTGGACAATGAGTCTAAATTCTTTGGGTTGAAAAATTTATCAATCCTTTATATGGTTTAAGATTTGTACTCATTTTACAAAACCTACGTGTAATATTTCACTAAGATTTGCTTCTTTGCGTAAAGAGTATTTTTGTTTTTTTTAATAGAATGCTATGAAATTATTAACTTATGTAGCAAGCTTTAGGCTAATGACTCCCATACCAATTGGCCTAAAGGCATTCTATGTTGAGACACCTCTATGAGCTTAATACATTGGGTTATAGATATTTTTACTAAAAGATAAGTGTTGATAGAATAATGTCAGATTTTCTTAAGCTTTCTTCTAAACCTTTGTAATGAGCTTTTCGCCAATAACTCCCAAGCTAGTTGGTCTTAGAATATCAGGTGTTAAGACACCCCTTCCAGCTTAATTGCTCAAGTTAAAGAGGCTACAAAACCAAACTTATCTACAATTTTTTTTTATTATTTTACGTTTTTCTTAAAAAAAAAACTACCCATTTCCTTAGTTGCTACCTCTGATGAAATATAAGAACTCGAATAACATAGTAATTAAATTTGCAATCCATAATTATATATTAAAGTATGTGTATGCAAAAGATGGTTTATGAATATTTGCTAAATAAGTATATGAACACAATGTGAGAGTTTGTAAATTTGAAAACTTCAAAAGAAATACATGATGAAATATTGTTAAGGAATTCAAAAATGAAAACTAAATAGGATTGTGTCTACTATGGTCCATCTCAAGAGTAAACTTACTCCTTACTCTATCATCTATGACACAGTCATTTTGTGAAATAGTTTTTATTACATCAAATATATATATATATATATATCTATATATATTTCTTTTGGTGTCAATTATCTCCTCCCTCAACTAGAATCAGACAATGTCATCAATGTCTTGAGTTAGATAGGTAAAGTATAGAAGAAGTCACCTAAAACGGGAACTACTGATAAAAAAAACCTGAAAACAACTTAAACACACCTAAATATAGAAAACAAAATGCTGTGAGTAAAACCATGAGATAAGAAATTTTTACAAACTAAGAAACAGATCCAATCTAGGTTTTTCTCGCATTCCTTAGCTAACTAATCTGACTGAGCTATAGTTGAATCAATTTTTGGGATATAGATTTGTAGTTGATTAATTAATTGCTCAGAAGTTGCAGTAAAGATAACGATCCATCTTACAGATTCTGACATAAACTTATGATCCATAGCTTGATCTATATAGAACAGTAAACTATTGAAGGAACCATAGACATTTAACAAGCCTCTCGGTTTTTGGTGGATTTTCAGCTAAGTCCAAGAATCAATTTGAAAGATTTGTTCTAATGTTTCAAGACTCCGTAATAGAGTAATACAAGTGTCATAATGATCAAGCTTTTTTTGTATTCGGTCATGCATTGTTGAAGTGTCATAATGATTAAGCATTTTTTGTATTTGATTATGCATTGTTGAAAAGTTCAATTCTTCCCCAACTATTTTCCCAGTGATGTTTAGTTCAATCAAAGCTTTTGGATGATACCCAATAATTGCCTTTTTCCTAAACATGAAGCTGTTGCCACATACCCATTAACCTAATGTTATCTCCCCCATAAACTGGATGAATTTTTCTTGCAGCTAATAGCCTACCAATGTAATTTGTTGATTCCAGAAACTCTTTGTCTTTCCCTAGACTAGATCCATATAATATGCAAATATTTGTAATTTTCCAAGCTAAGGATCCGACAATTGCAACCCCTCTTTAATCCCTTTGAATGTACATGAGTTAAATAACAATGGAGAAAAGAAGTAATAGATTTATAGAGATAGGAAAAATAATGCAATTATATTGCCTAAGGGAGTATGTCGGCTGTTGTCTAAAAAGTTTTAAAAATATTAAAAAAATGACAAAGTGTGTATATGTGTAGGTAGTTGTGATTATGGCTCATATCTTCCTCTAGTTTTATGTCCAGTAATAACTTGAATGCCCTCAATGAGTCGAGAATTTACTTCCTATCCAATTTTCTTATAAATTGGCAAACAAAGTCATTTAAAATTAGATTCCTAAGATTATATTGCTCATATTCTTGTTAGAAATGGGGCCACAAACTGTGAATTGCACAATGTACATCTCTATTAGGAAGTGTCTCAAAGGTCTATAGAAGATTATCTAAAAACTGCTTACTCAAGCTATACTTAACGAAGTTTATTTTATCTTCAGTGTTTACGGATATCATTCCTAAAGAATGACATTGTTTGTTGCAAGTTGATCGCACGCATTTATGACAAATTACTATTTTTTTTTCCAACAATGCTTTTTAGTAAATGAGTTTTTACTGTGGCCGGGTATATATGAAACAAATGAATCTGAAAACTTACTTATTAAACATTATTTTTCTTTGATAATCCAATAGATATTTTCTGAGATGCCCTTATATATTAGTTACCTTAATCTTTCACACCTGATATGGTAAAATTTACAGTAAAGCATTTTGAGGAAGAGAATGGAAACTTTTGAATGACATCCATTTTGAAGAAGAGAAGTGGAGAGCAAGAAGAAGAAAGTGAAAAGAGATGGTAAATCTTTGTAAGAAACTGAAACTTTATACACAATTTTTTTTCTTTTTTTAATTTTTTCATTTTCATTTTTTATAATCAATTATCATGGGAAATTTAAGAAATTGACTCAAGAGTCACGAAGTACCATCATCTACCAATTAACCAGGAAAGAAAATTAGAAACAAACACACCAACTAAAACTTGCAAAAATAAATAAAATATAAAATAAAGGAAGAAAATTAAACAAAAGGATCACTACTAGGACAAAAAATTTCTTCATGAAAATTTTGATTGTGTAGAAAATATTTGACTTAAAACCTTTAATGTTCCACTACACTTGATATTCAATTTCCATAGGTAAAATGAAAAAGTTTCCCATCTAATGATATTTTGAAAGTAGTTTCATATGTCTGAGGTGAAACATTAATTTTAAGAGATCAATCTTTATAATTTGGGTTAATTGTGTCTTTAGAAATTTGTTTCATCTATCTATTTTGGAGTTCTACCTTTTCACTAGTCTAAGGATAATAGGGACAACCAAAATTTCAATAACAAGAATAAAATTCAAAGGCAAAGTGTAACGTTTTAAAATAGACACCAACTACAAAATTTACAAAATTCAAGGGTATTTTGAACATTATTGGTCAATAAAATCCACTCTATGATCTTGGCAATTGTCTTTTTTGAAAAATGACAAATTGCCTTTGATTAAAGAAATGCAAGGACACTACTTACCTCTTAGTGAGATATGCATCTTTGAAATATTTGACCATGATAAGATTTGAAAGGATAAGTGTTATCGCCATAAATTTCTTCTTCTCACTCATACATTTATTTTTCTCTTTTATGCTCCATCAAGGTGGCACCATCAAGTAAAAAATATATGTTAGAGATATCATGATCCGAATGCATACTTGATTTAAATGAATTTAATAAACTTCCAATGGATCCAAATTACTCCCTATTTGGGTACATTCACTTAAAATGGTTGCAATTATGTTAACTTCCACGTTTTATTCTTCCTCATTATGTGGTTGCTTACACAAATTGAAAACATTAAATTCAAGAATCATATTTCTAAATGAAAGCTTCGTTACTCTATTCATGTAACTATTCAAAGCATTAGAAGTTACTAGACATAGTTGTCTTAAAATAACAAGAACTGGATTACTTACTTCAACAAGTTGTATATCCAAGAGAATAAAATCCATATGATATATGAATTTATGAAGTTGAACTAACACATCTTCCACTATTCCTTTTGAGACTTTAACCTATTTATTGACAAGCAAAAGAATGATATAAGTCGATTTTAACTCAAAGATTGAATCTTTGATAAACTGAATATGAAAGTAAATTAACACTAACTCAAAGATTAAGTACAGCTTGTTCAATTTTTTGTTTACCAATAATACACAAAATTGTAGGACAACAATTCTCTTTATACTTCAAACCATTATTATTTTGAAGAATTACACTTACTTGTTCGGTGATAAAGGCTTTCTTTTTCATATTCAGTTTTCTTTTTACTATGCATATGTTTTTTAAGAATTTAGCATAAGAGAGTACCTGTTTAATATTATCCAAAAAGGGAATATTGATCTTCACTTGTTTGAAGATTTCAAAAATTTTAGGATTGTGATTGGCTTTTCTACAATTAGTCAAAGCTTGAGCAAATGGGAGAGCATGTGAAGATTCAATCTTTTTTTCATGAGGTATAAATTTAACCCATTCCTTGCTATTGGAGTTTGATCTATCATCATCCTTACAAGGTTTAAGAATAGGTTTTTCAACAACCTTACCAGTATGTAGAGTCATGATTGATTTGACTTGATCCATAGGTTGGCATCCAGAGCATGTTGCATGTGAATTGTCCCTTCGGGTGGTTGAGAGAAAAACTTACCTTTCTTTTGAATTTGGAGAGCAGATGCAAATTTTGCAAGAGTCTCTTTCAAATTCACCATAATTTGAACATTTGGAATGTTGATAAACTCTTACTTTTCAATGAATAAATGCAATGTTACTTCAGAGATTTTTCATTGAAGAAGGAATATAAGGTGCATAATTCTAAGAATTATGAAAATTTTGTTGTACATGAAATGATGATTCTGAAAATTATACATGATTATCATTCCTCCAACTAAAGTTCAGGTAATTTCTCCAACTAGGATTATATGTCTGTGAGTATGGATTAGGATTTGGTTTTTTGAATGTGTTTTAAATATTGACTTGTTCATGAAGATATTTCTTAAAAGAGGGGAAAAGTTGGGCAGTCAATAATTGAATGATCATTAGTTTTGTAAATATGACATACAATTTCATGAACACATTTTACTTGACCACTCTTTTTCATTTCAAGTGCCTTGAATTTTCTAGCTAAGGATACCAATCTAGCTTTTAACTTGTGATCCTCCTTAAGGTTGTATATGCCTCCACTAGATACAAAGGGTTAAATTTTGATATATAGTGCCTTATAAATTACCATAATATCCTAATTTTGTGAGTAATTCTATGTATTCTATTGTCTCATTATGGTCTCTATCTTCAAAAGTGTCATTACACATCGTTTTGACAATTTGCCTATCTTTATTGTTAATCTCTCATAAAGTGTAAAACTAATATCCACACTTCAAAACCATAGTAGGGATAAGCATTAAGTAATTCTTTATATCAATCCCAATACTTGTAAAACGTTTCTCCTTATTTTTTAATAAAAGTAGTTATTTGTATTTTGAAAAAATTTATTCAGTGAGGAGGGATATTGATTTTCAAAAATTGTTGTTGCTTTTTGACCTATGAACCAATGGATCTTGATCTAGGATTTTGTGGCAATATTTTAGTTTTATCCTTTAGTGAAAAATTGAAAAGCTTAAGTCCAATGGTGTTCATTCTATAATTTAAGTTATTATATATGTTGCATACCTCTTCGAATTATCTCCAATGCAAATATAGATTTTCATAATCTAACCCATGAAAACTTGGTAAAAGTTGAATTGTACCTGGCTCAAAATTGAAATGAGATGGATAATGAAGAAAAACTAGACATAAGGGTGTGGCTATTCTTATAGGATTCATATGATCTCTAAGTAGCCTAGTTCTATTATGGCCATTATATATAAAATGATTATCTCCTTGGTTAATTTGATTTTGGATCATATTTGTTAAGTCATGCTTTGTATCATCATTCCTACTCTCATATTTTAAAGTTAACAAATATATGGTTAAGAACTAATAATCTACTTGAGTGTGGAGCAAGTTAAATTGAAAGGATCAAAAGACATTCAAGATGGATTATGGAAAAGAGCTTGAAAATAAAAATTAAGAATACAAAACTTAGATCAGTAAAGGTTTTACACTTAGTTCTTGTATTGAATATTTGTCTACACATTATATGATCTTAATGGCTCAAATTTTTCATATAATTAGAATTTTTCAAAACTAAACTGTCAAATCTATTTATTTCCAATTAAAATATAAAATTTATTTTATACAAGCTTTTAAATTGATTTATGAATTTCTATAGTTCCTATATTACTTATTAAATCAATTTATAAAGTCACATTTTGGAAAGGATTGAAAAAGTCTTAAAATAAAATTGAAACTACACTCTCGGGTAGAATCGGCAGACTGGCGGTGAGAATTGGTCTACCAATTCCTTTGTTTTCCATTTTTAATAACTTTTTAAAAATCGGACTAATATAACCGCACTTTTAACGGCTAGTATTTTTGGTCTACTGAAAGTGAACTTATGGGCTGCTGAAAATGACAGATTGCCTATCAAATGGTCTAAAATAGCTAGTTTTTATTCTAGTTTTTGAATAGAAGACTTTTAATACTTGAAAGAACTTTTGAACATTATTATATTGCTTTATACATACTTTCAAGTCATTCAAATCATCTTTTGTGAATCAAACTTTCAAATTCACCTTTTCACAAAAATTAATTGAGCCAAACTAGATCATACTTTGTATTCTCACTTATTCTCTCTAGGCTTACCTTGTATCAGTTCTTTTTATTAGAGAGATTCTAGTTAAGTTCATCAACAAACAAACACCAAAAATTGTATTTGTAGGGTAAAGTTGACACCGGATTCATAAACAACCCGGTTTAGGTGAGATTGGCACCAGAGTCTAAACAATACGTGTTAGCAGTGATAAAACCAAATTCAAGACTATTGTAAATGCATGAATGTGCCTAAGGTGAAATTACTCATTGTCTAAAAGAGACGATCAAGCTCATTCTCTTGATCCAATGGTGGATAGCTCGAAGCGGGTTACTAAGAGCCGAGGACGTAGACAAACTATCGTATTTACTGAACCTCGTACAAATAGTATTTTTATTTCTCTGTCTCTATCTCTATCTCCTTAAATTTGTTTATCTTGAGTTTATGTATGAAATTTGTCTATTTTTATTTGTTGTAGCTCTTACTTGCTAAATCTACTCGTCTTTCAAAAAAAGTTTGCAAAAGTTTTAAAACCCAATTCCCTCCCTCCCCCACCTTTCTTGGGTTAGCTAACCTTAGACTTACAATTGGTATTAGAGCTTGGTGCTCAAATTTTAAAACTTAACCATTTTTTAGATGACTAGCCCAAACAATTTCTCTTTTCAATACGAAGGGTTGTCTCCATCCAAACAACCATTTTTTAACGGAAGTGATTTTAACTATTGGAGGAGTCGTATGGATACTTATCTTAGGTGCATTGACTTTGATCTTTGCTATATTGTTACCAAAGGTTCTTTGAAAATTGTGAAAATGGTTGATGGTAGAGAAGTTGAAAAAGATATAGAAAAATATGATGAGAAAGATAAAATCAACTTCACCAAAAATGGTAGAGCTAGAAATATTCTTATGTGTTGCTTTTTATAGGAATATTTATAATAATTTTGAAAAAGCTAGAGATGCTTATGAATTATGGAGCATGCTAGAAGTCTCTTATCAAGGAACTAGCTCAATAAAAGAAACTAAAATCAATATTTTTACTAGAAACTATGAGTTATTTAAAATAGAAAAAGACGAATCTATTTCACAAATGTTTTCTAGATTCACAACTATTATTAACTCTCTTAGTGCTCTAGGAAAAATATTTCCAAGTGAGCAAAATCCTTCGAAGCCTTCCTCGAGCATATAGAAGCAAGGTAGTGGCCATTCAAGAACCTAAGGATCTTAGAAATCCTTCACTTGAAGAACTTATAG
Source organism: Parasponia andersonii (assembly GCA_002914805.1). Classification (NCBI taxonomy): domain Eukaryota; kingdom Viridiplantae; phylum Streptophyta; class Magnoliopsida; order Rosales; family Cannabaceae; genus Trema; species Trema andersonii. The sequence goes on from JXTB01000070.1 coordinate 838,293, forward strand.
GTTCTCTCATGACCAATGAAATCCTCAAGAAAGAAACAAATGAAGATGAAGGAGAGAAGAAGAAAAAGAAAGGAATTGCTTTTAAAGCCGCCTTACAAGAAAGCAATAAGGAAGAAGAAGAATTTGCGGATAATGAGCTTGAAGACATTGCCCTTCTTACCAAAAGGTACAAGAAAAACCTAAACTTCAAAAGAAGAACTTCAAGAAGAACACCAAATGCAATGACTTCCGAGAAAAGAAAATGAAGGATGACCAAATCACTTGCTTTGAATGCAAGAAACTAGGTCACATGAAGAATGAATATCCCTGGAGAAGAAAAATGAAGAAGAAGACAATAAAGACCACATGGGATGATAGTGAAGAAGAAGAAACCGAAGGAGAAGAATAAGGAGAAATTGCCAACATATGCTTCGTGGCAATAGAAAATGAGGTAAGCTTACTTGAACCTAAAATTAAATTTCATGACAGCAATACAAGTAGTGAATTTAGTGAAAATGATAGTGATTGTGACTTATCTTATGAGAATTTATTGAGTGATTTCAATGATTCACACAAAAACTATGAAAAACTCATTTTTAAGAACAATGCTCTTAAAAAGAAAATTCTTAGTTTGTCTAAATTGGTTGAAGGATTTACAAATGAAAGGAAGTGAAATCATTTTGGAGTAGCTGTGATATTTTGTCAAAATAAAACACTTCTTTAAATAACAAGGTTTTAGACTTGACCAAAATTGTCCACAAATATACAAATAGAAAGAAAAATTTTGATATGATGCTTGGTCGACAAAAATGCATTTTAGACAAAGGAGGTATTGGGTACAAATCTTCCATAAAACAAAAATACCTCAAACAATATTTTGTGAAAGCTAGTACTAGAGATACCAAACACACTTGCACTTATTACAATCAAGATAGATATACTAGTTTATCATACTTTGTGAAAAAGAATGCATATTTTGGTGGAAAACTAGCTTGAGCAACGAAAGAATCTAGAACTAACACTCAAGGACCCAAATTAGTATAGGTACCAAAAATCAAAGTTTGATTCTTATTTATAGGTACAAAAGAAAAAGAACTTTTGGTTCTTAGATAGTGATTGCTCTAAACACATGACCGGTGACTATTCCTTGCTCTTATCATTTACAAAATGGAATAGAGGACATATCACTTTTGAAGACAATTCTAAAGGCAAGATTTTGGGTATAGGTAACATTGGTTCCACTTCTTCTCCTATTATAGAAAATATTTTACTTGTTGATAGCCTTAAGCACAACTTGCTTATTATAAGTCAACTTTGTGATAAGGGTTATCGAGTGATTTTTAGCCTTCCAAATGCTTGATTGAGGATACTTGTTCAAAAAAAATTATTTTTGAAGGTGAAAGAAAAGACAATATTCATACTATTGATATAGAAAAATATGTTAGTCAAGATAAATGTTTTTTCGGTTTTAAAAGATGACTCTTGGCTTTGGTATAGAAGACTTGGATATGCTAGCATGAATACTATTTCTAAACTTTCTAAAAAAAATCTTGTTAGTGGTTTGCCTAGTTTATTTTTTGAAAAAGACAAGGTTTGTGGTGCATGTCAATTTGGAAAACAAGTGAAAAATTCTTTTAAATCCAAAAATGTCATTACTACTTCTAGACGTTTGCAACTACTTCACATGGATTTATTTGGACCATCAAGAGTAGCTAGTCTTGGTAAAAAAACACTATGCTTTTGTGATAGTAGATGATTTTTTTAAAATTAACTTGGGTTCTATTCATTGCTTATAAAAACGATGTTTTAAATGTACTTACTATCTTTTGTAAAAAAGTACAAAATGAGAAAGGCTACACCATCACATCTATTAGAAGTGATCATAGTGGTGAGTTTGAAAATGATGAAATGGAAGCATTTTGCTACAAAAATAGTTTTAATCAAAATTTTTGCACTCCTAGAACTCTACAACAAAATGGAGTTTTAGAAAAAAAGAATAGAACCTTACAAAAAATGGCACGAAGTATGTTAAATGAAAATAGTTTTCCAAAATATTTTTGGGTCGAAGCGGAAAGTACCACTTATCATATTGTAAATAGAGTTATGATAAGGCCAATTTTGAACAAGATACCTTATAAGCTTTGGAAAGGTAGAAAATCCAACAATAGCTATTTTAAAGTTTTTGGTTGCAAATATTTTATTTTGAATACTAAAGATAACTTGGAAAAATTTGATTCGAAATCTGATGTTGGTATTTTCTTTGAATATTCCACTATTAGTAAGGCTTATAGAGTTTTCAATAAAAAGAATATTGGTAGTAGAAGAATCTATCCATGTTAATTTTTGATGAGTCTAACGCTCTCCATGAAGAGAGAAAATTGGATAATGATGATGTTGTAGTTTCGGAACCAAGTTTGAATGAGCCAAATGCAAATCAGAAGTCAAATGAAGAGAACGACACTCAATTACAACAACAATATCTTAAGGAAGAAAAGGAAAGTGAAATGGTAATACTCTCTCTCTCTCCCTCAAGATTTAAAATTCAAATATGCTCATCCTAAAGACCAAATTCTAGGTGACCCTTTAAAGGTATCAAGACTAGAGCATCACTTAGAAATATTTGTAATAACATAGTTTTTATCTCTCAAATTGAACCAAAAAGTTATAAAGATGCCGAAAATGATGAATCACAGATTTTAGCTATGCAAGAAGAACTAAATCAATTTGAAAGAAGTGATGTGTGGGAATTAGTTCTAAGACCGAAAGACCAATCGATTATTGGGACTAAATAGGTCTTTAGAAATAAAGTAGATAAGCATGGGGTGACTAAAAAATAAAGTTAAATTAGTGAATCAAGGTTTTAATCAAGATGAAGGTATTGATTGTAAAGAATCCTTCGCACCCATAGTAAGATTAGAGTCCATAAGGATGCTTTTAGTATTTATATGTCATAAAGATTTCATTCTATATCAAATAGATATTAAGAATGCATTTCTAAATGGTTACATTTTAGAAGAAGTATATGTAGCCCAACCCCCAATTTTCAAAATCATAAGTACCTGGATCACGTTTTCAAATTAAAAAAAAAAAGTTCTTTATGGTTTAAAGCAAGCCCCTAGAGTTTGGTATGATAGATTGAGTAAATTTTTAATTTTAAATGGTTTCACTATGGGAAAAGCGGATACTGCTCTTTTTATAAAAAGAAAAAGAGGAGAAATGATTTTAGTTTAAATTTATGTGGATGATATTATATTTAGTGCTACTAATATGTTTCTTTGTAAAACATTTTCTAAATATATACATAATGAGTTTGAAATGAGTATGATGGGAGAACTTAATTTCTTCTTCGGACTTCAAATCAAACAAAGCAAAGAAGGCATTTTTATCAATCAATCCAAGTACATCAAGGATATGCTCAACAAGTTTGATATGGAGAACTCTAAATTAATAAGAACACGAATAAGCTCTTCAATCGAACTTGACGAGAACGAAAATGGTAATGTAGTGGATATTACTAAATATCAAGGTATGATCAGCTCACTTCTTTACTAAACAGCTAGTAGACTAGATATAATGTTCAGTGTTTGTCTATGTTCTAGATTTCAATTCAATCCTAAGAAATAACATCTTAGTACAGTTAAATGTATACTGAAATATTTGCATAGCACTTTGAATCAAGGATTATAGTATTTAAAAGGCACACACTTTAACATTACAAGTTTTTCGGATACGGATTATGTCAGTTGTCAAACCGACCGCAAGAGCACTAGTGGCACTTGTCATTTTTTTGGTTATTCACTTGTGCCATGATTTAGTAAGAAACAAAATTCTGCTACTCTTCCTACTATTGATGCTGAGTATATCTCTAAAGGTAGCTATTGTGCTCAAATTTTTTGGATGAAGCAAACTCTTTTAGATTTTGGAATGCATTATGAACATATACCTATCAAATGTGATAATACTAGTGCTACTAATTTGTCCAAAAATCCAATTTTGCATTCAGAGCCAAGCATATTGAGTTTGTATACACAGAAAAATAATTAAGTGATACCTTCACCAAACCTCTTAACGAGGATCATTTTTGCATGATTCGTAGAGAACTTAGCGTGATTGATCATAATAAGCTTCATTGATGATTTTCTTTCTGCAATTGTTGTTTGTTTCATCTTGTATGCTTGTTAAATTTCCTGTTTGATGATGTTTTTTAATATTGTTTTAATCAATATCGTTATTTAAAACTATCTTCAACTGAACAACTGCCAAAACAAAGATTTTCAGTCTGCCAAAAAACTGTCCCAGAAAGACAATTCCCTCTAGAAGAGTCAGCAAACCGAAATTGGGTTCTCGGTCTGTCAAAATCGTATTCTCTCTAGAAGAATCAGCAAACCAAAATTGGGTTCTCGGTCTGTCAAAATCGTATAGTTCTGTGTTTATTTAAGCTATTAAGACGTTTTTCTTGATCATTTTTCACATTCTCTCAACTGAAACCTCTCTCTCTCACACCTTATTTTCATCTCTCCTCATTCCTACTCAATTTTCTTACCAAATCTCTCAATTTTCACCCAACTAGAGTTGATTTTATCGCTTTTCTACTCTTGATCTTTGGTTTTCACACTCCTTTGCATCTAAATCAGTTTTCTCATTCAATGCCTCCTAGAAGGGAAAACCTAAGGCGAAAAAGGAAGGAAATTCGCCCTGAGGAATAAGAACAACGTACTAAGGCACAGTTAACCACTCTTCTTGTTGAATCTCCTATCCTCATGACCAGGTATAAAGAAATCTTTTCCACAAAGAGTATTATATTTGGGAAAAACATTCAACTTTAGGGATTTATCATATGTTAATTTTTCTGATTATATTGAAAATATGGGATGGATTGAATTTTGCTCCATTAAGGAAACAGGGTATCTTAAGTTGGTTAGAGGTTTTTATGCCTGTGCCAATATTTCTCAAGGTCAACATGCTATCTTTGGTTCTCTTAAGGGAATTAAATTTTCTGTCATAAAACAACTCCTTACTGATATCCTACATATTCTTATGGGTGGTTACAAGTTTCTCATTACCAACATTTGGCCTATGATCGAGGATTTTGATCCTCAATAAGCCCAGTTCCATGTCTGTTCCCCTGCTAGTTTTCAACCTAAGCCTCGTGTCACTGATCTTACTCTAGAGGCTAGGATTCTCTTTCAATTCGTGTCTTAGAAGATGATCCCTTGAGCTGGTTATAGGGATGCACACATTTTAGGTGATATCTATTTCATTGATTCTATTTTTGTTGGAAGAAGGCTAAATTTACAATTCGTTATTCTTCATGAGATGATCAATGCTATAGAAAATAGGAGATATTCTCTTCCTTATAGTTTCCTTTTCACTCATATCTTCCAACACTTCAACATTCTGACCATTGATAAGGCTGAACGCAAACCTTGATCTATAGATGTGGAGATCAACAACTAGACTTTCAATCTTATGGGCTTCACTTTTATCCACAATGCATGGTTGGCCAAGACTAGAGAGGCACATGAGCAAGAGGTAGGCGCTCAACAAGAAGCGAGAGGTAGTAGAGCTGTTGAAGGCACTGAGGAGATTCATGCTGAGGAGGCTCCTACTCCACAAGAAAGCGCTCATACTCAATCTTTCAACTTTGATGAGGCCTTCAATAGTCTTTCTGAATGCCTTAATACCATCCACCTTGACATACAACATCTTTATGACACCAAGTTTAAGTATTACCAGATTCACTCAGCTGATGTCAACTCTATCTATCTGATGTCTGAAAGTAAATTCCAAATCATTCAAGATCAACAGAACGAGATAATGAGGATGATGTAGTCTTCCTTTAGGCATTTCTCTCCTCCTTAGTTGTCTACTTTTATTTTATTTACTTAGTGGATTGTTGGTTATTTTTTTTGTATAAACTCTCTACTTATTTTCTATACTTGCTTGTATGAACTCCTTATCTACTTTACAATGGATATTATGTTTGCTTTACTATTCTTTTTTGTACATTATTTTGATGATATCAAAAGGGGGAGAATATGTGTGATTTAAATCTTTTCTCAATTGATATCAATGAACTTTTTATTATTTTTAATTGGTGTCCATGTGCATTTCAATTTTTAATTAACAAGTGGTATAAGCTAGACTATTTCAAGTGATTTTCATGAGCAATATATTCAAAATATGCACTTTTTACAAGTTTAAGGGGGAGTTTATACTCTCTAAAATTAGACATATTTTGAAGAAGAGCTTTACAAGTCAGTAAGGATGCTTATCTCTACTCATTTTGCATTCCCTACTTTCTTTTAAATCAAATGTTTGTTATCATCAAAAAGGGAGAGATTGTTGAGTCATGCTTTATATCATCAATCCTACTCTCATATTTTGAAGTTAACAAACATATGATTAAGAACTAATAATCTACTTGAGTATGTAGTAAGTTAAGTTGAAAGATTATAAAATATTCAAGATAGATTATGGAAAAGAGCTTGAAGACAAAAATTAAGAATACAAGACTTAGATCAACAAAGGTTTTATACTTAGTTCCTGTACTTGAATATTTGTCTACACATTATATGGTCTTAATGGCTCAAATTTTTCATATAATTAGAATTTTTCAAAGTTAAACTGTCAAATCTATTTATTTTAAATTGAAATATAAAATTTATTTTACACAAGCTTTTAAATTGTTTTATGAATTTCTATAGTTCCTATATTACTTGTTAAATTAATTTATAAAGTCACTTTTTGGAAACGATTGAAAAAGCCTGGAAATAAAATTGAAAATATACTCTTGAGTAGAATCGGTAGGCCATACTGATTCCTCTATTTTCTGTTTTTAATAACTTTTTAAAAATCCGACTGTTTGAACCATATTTTCAACGGCTAGCAATTTCGGTCTACCGAAAGTGAACTTATGGGCTGCCGAAAATGACAGATTATCTATCAAATAGTCTAGAACAGCTAGTTTTCATTTTAGTTTTTAAATAGAAGTCTTTTAATACTTGAAAGAACTTTTGAATATTCTTATATTGCTTTATACATACTTTCAAGTTATTCAAATCATCTTTTATGAATCAAACTTTCAAATTCACTTTTTCACAAAAGCCAATTGAGCCAAACCAGATCATACTTTGTGTTCTCACTTATTCTCTCTAGACTTACCTTATATCAATTCCTTTTTATAGAGAGATTCCAGTTGAGTGTATCAATAAATAAACACCAAAAATTATATTTGTAAGGTGAGGTTGACACTAGATTCATAAACAACCCAGTTTAGGTAAGATTAGCACTAGAGTCTAAACAATCCATATTAGGAGTGATAAAGTCAGATACAAGGCTATTGTAAAGGAGTGAGTGTACCTAAGTTGAAAGTGCTCATTGTGTTAAAAGGACGGTCAAGCCCATTCTCTTGATTCGACAATGGAATACTCTAAGCGGGTTGCCAAAAGCCGAGGATGTAAATAAATCGTCGTATTTGTTGAACTTAATAAAAATAGTATTTGTATTTCTTTATCCCTATCTCCTTAAATTTATTTATTTTGAGTTTATACATGCAATTTGTCTATTTTTACTTGTTGTAGTTATTATTTGCTAAATCTATTTATCTTTCAAGAAAAGTTTGCAAAAGTTCTAAAACCCAATTCATCCCCCCTCCCTCTCTCTTGGGTTAGCTAGCCTTGGACTTACAATATTTTTAAGAGAAAATGACAACTTATTTTGGCCAGATTCAGCCTCTCCTAAAGATACATTTGATACTCAATTATTCATGGACTTCTAAATCTTGGCCACATAAGATTTTTTGCAGTTTTTTCTCTTAGGGTTCAAATGGCACTAGATTCACTCAAAGATTGGATGTATTTTTTAATATGTTGCAAAAAAGGTGAAGAATGATCCTACTAACTGCTGAGTCAAAACTAGTGGCAATTTTTATCCTCTGAAACAATCTAATCTTTCACCATGATTTCTGTACAATTCAAACTTTTTCAAAGAACATATCTTCTAAGGGAGTTGTCCTAAGCATGGCCACATAACATCTTAAGGCAGCCGTCTTCATAGCGACCTCTCATTTAATCCCTCAGCTTATCTCGACCCATTCCAAATTTCTGGCCATAATTTATTATTTTTATTTGAAAAATTAATTTAATTTAACCATAGTGTTATGAAAACTAATAAATTCAAATTTAAATTCAAATTTTAGGCCCTTATTAAATTTGAATTTTTAGTTTGAATTAATAGAATATTTTAATTTGAATTATAGATTTTCATATAGTTATTTATAACTTCAAGAATCAATCAATTTGAATTTTTATTGAAAGAGATAAGGAGTTGAACATAAATGTAGTCTAATTCCAATATTGTCCAATTGAGACCCAAAAAGAAATAACTTGATCTATTATTGTAAGTTGGGTTTAGTTGGGCATTGAGTCTAAATATTTTGAATTCAAGAATTATATCAAACCTCCATGTAGTTTAAGATTTGTACCTGTTTTACGAAACCTATGCAAATATGATCATTTAACACTAATAGAGTACTGAGTAGTACTTAGGCACTGTGATGCAGCATCTAAGTGCTATGCCTATTATCTACAATAAATATTTTTTGGGTCTCAATTGGACAATTAAGCTAAGCTTAAGAGATATCTTAGTTTCATATCAAGATCACTCTCTCTTGCTTTCTCTTGTATTTCATATAGTTGTAATCTTTCTCCGTATTATAAATAGTAAAAAAGTTTTGTTCAAAATTATATTCATATCTTGTTCATACATACTTTTCTGCTTCGTTATGCCTATTTAATTTGCATCTTACTAATGTGATAGGTTAATTCTCTTAGGAGAGGCATATGTATAATCTAAACTCTACATGGAATTAATTGTTTATATTCTTAAATCATTGTTATAATATGTTGTCTTTACTTTCTTAATTAATCTAACTACCATCTTTTATTAGTAGTGGGTCTGCATTCATTGTGAACTACTTTAGCATGCCTAATACTTGAATCCTTATAGGCCATATTCTCACTGAACTGATTGTGCTAGGAAGGAATCTTGATTTATTGTTAACATAAGGTATCACCATGAATGCTTGAATACATTTACAATTATTGATATTACTAAAGAAGATAGTTAAGAAAACTAATACAATTACATGTTTAACTTAAAATGAACCATTAATGTTAAATCTTTTGATTGGAATTTCTGTTGTGTATGGATTCTAATTGACTTATGAGTGAGTTTTAATTGTATTTATTTGCCGTACCAATAGTGGTTCCCCTAATCTTAGCAACTTTTTAATTCTAAATTTTTTCATAATTTGCATCTCTTTAATTCTTGCACTATATAATCATTCTACAATACATTTTCTCTCAGCATTTTAATTATTGTAATATATAGTTTATGATTTCGTATTATTCACTAATCTTCATGTGGATAGGTACTGGTCTTGATGTGCAATTTATTACTTTGACTCTGCACTTGGGATTTCAATTATTTGAACTAGTCACAAAGTAATCACCATTTTTCTCTTTTTAATTTATCCAAAAAAAGTCAATGTTTTTATTACTGTTTCATATACTCTCAAGTCACAATATTAATAAGCCTTTCTTTTTGCTTATATAATAACACATAATTATGAGACTTGATTGATATGTGTAAATTATTTGTAGTATTTCACTAAGGTTAGCTTCTTTGAGTAGAGGGTGAATTCATTTATTCTTTTTAGTATTTTTTTCAATCTACAAACTATGAAAAATACATCGTTGATCCATGTAGCAAGTTTGGGGCTAATGACTTCCAGACCAGACAATTTTAGGACATTAGATGTTGAAACACTCCTCCGAACTTAATAGATCAAGTTGCAGATGCTTTTATTAAATATAATAAGCGTAGATTGTGTAATATCTGATTTCTTTAAGCTTTCTCCTATTTATAATGTATTTTGGGCCAATAACTACCAGACCAGTTGGCCTTACGGTATTAGTTGTTAAGACACCCTTCTGGCTTAATTACTCGAGTTGAGGAGGCTACGAAGCCAAAATTATCCATTTTTATTTAATAAAACTACCCCATTCCTTTAGTTGCTAACTTTGGAAAAATAGAAGAACTCATACAATATAACAATCCAATTGGTAACTCACAATCATATGTCAAAGTGTGTATGCCAAGGATGGTTTATGAATATTTACTAAAAAAAGATAGGAACATATTGTAAGAGTTGGTGAATATGAATAATTCAAAAAGAAATGTGTAATAAAAAATTGTTAAGGGATTCAAAAATCAAAACTAAATAGGAATGTATCTACTATGATGCATCTCAAGAGGAAACTTAGTCATTATTCTGCCATTTATATTACAATCGCTCTGTCTAACAGTTTTTATAACATCAAAAATGAAATTTTGTTTTGTTTGACATTGTTTTACTATCCCTAATATCTTGAGTTAAGTAGGTAAAATATAGAAGATGTCACCTGAAACCAAAACTACTAAAAGGAAAAACAACTTAAATGCACATAAATATAAAATCATGAGCTAAAAAAGTTTTACAGAATGAGAGACAAATTCAGTATGTGTGTCATGGGTTACACTATTTGTGTGAAAAATTATTTTATGTGTCTCGTAAAATATTTATATTATTCAGAGTTCAATTCCAAATATATAGTGGATTGATTTTTGAATTAATATTTAATTCATTAAATTTAAGTGGTATTTTGAATAGGATTAAATATTAAGAATAATATAAGTCTATAACACCTCTACAATAACTATAATTTAGTAGTAGTAATTTAACCCCAAAAATAGAATTGAGTTGTGTTTTATATAGCCCAATACAGATGGGTAGACTAGGTTAAGGCCTAATATACTATCTCCTAGTGTTGAGATATTATTTTATGCAAACTATCTTATTAGAGAATTATAAAATATAATATTCAATAATTATTTAGATATTATTTAGAATTATCTGAGTTATTTTTTTATACAATAATGGACAAAATACGTCACCTGTCGTATAATATGTAGAAATATATTGCATGAAGTATTTCAACCACTTCATATGGGCTTGTCCCCACTTACTTTAATAATTATATTTTATATTAATATTATTTTATTTAAAATAAATTTATTGCATGAAGTATTTCAACCACTTCATATGGGCCTGTCCCCACTTACTTTAATAATTATATTTTATATTAATATTATTTTATTTAAAATAACTATTATATATGTATGTGGGAGATTGTGAGTTAGTATACTCTTTTGACTCTTTTGAAAAGATACAGAAAAACAAAGTCTGTACATTTTCTTTCCTAAGAGAGAAAAACAGCATAGCAAACACAATAAGCTACGGAGAAAAACACAGAGAGATTCTTGTCTTGACCGAAAATAAAAGTGCCTACACACTAATGTTATTACAATTAAAGTATATTATAGAAGATCTTTTGATAGTTTGTCAGAATATTTTTTGAGGTATAAAAAATATCTTTATTGTCTATATATTACCACAGGTAAAGATTCATGTTTCCGCAAAGGTTAATATATATTCTTGATAGAAATAATTTTTTTTAAAATTTAATATTTTTTAGCTTTTCTATTCAGAGCATTAATCTAGTTTTTCGGGTATATTCCCCATAGTTGGTATCTGAGCGGTCTTGTGGGTAATATGTATGATGGTAATTTATACTCATATGCAGTAGAAGGGTTGACACATAAGTCTTCTTTGTGTTGAATGTGTGATTATTTATTTATGCTTATGGAATAATGGTTTTGCTAATGATTCGTGGTTGGAGGAATTTGCTCATTGTTTATTTTTTTGTTTGTATATTTGAGAGCCAGATCATTAAGTATTCTGGCACTTTCCTCTAATTATTTTTGTTATATTAATTATATTTCTGTTATTTAATATAATTGAATTTTTGTAAACTGAGTTATGGGTATAGGCTTTTATGTAACCTATCATCACTTCTGGAGCCTGAATCACGTGATGCATATGGGCCAACCCATTAAAGGTCTAGAACAAAAAATTTTGTGCTTGATATGTGTTTTGGGCAAAATGTACAATATCGATGTTTTAATTCTACGGTTTCATAATACTTTGGGCTCAATATAGTCTTAGAACTATATGGGCCCATGGAAACTTTGGAGCCTAATTCTGAAGACGTATGGATCAACCAAAGCAACATTGAAAAGTAGACAAGGCCAAGATTTCTTGTAATCTTTAGAAATTGACTTGTTTTCTTTTTTTTTTTTTTTAATTTTCTTAAGGAAAAGCCATGAATCATTGGGTTTTTATTTATTTTGTAGTTTGCATGGATATATGATAATTTTATGTTTAACATGGCAAAGTGCCACTCTATGCATCATTTAGAATTATCATGAAAATGATATTTATGATTGTTTAAACTACCAATCTAACTAATATTATTTGATGGTTTACTTTAAAAAATCTATTTTTAATTATTGATTGGGAGAAGATTAGAACATTTAGTAATAATTATACACACGCTCTCCATTAATGGTTCATAAATGAAAGATATATATTTCGAACGCATAATATTGTGTGTCTCCCTATGGAAAATATATAGAAAGTTTTATTTGAATGAACTTCCTTTAGGATAAAATCAAATTTGACTAATTAAAATTATTTATCCTACGGTATTAATTTTAATGGGAAACATTACGATTTTAGTCAATGGTTATTGGACTCAACTAAAATATCTTTATTATTTTCCCTACAGAACGAGATAATTGAAGACATTTTAGGATGAAGTTCAAAACGGTAATTAAACTTTAAAGATAAACTAATTGGATTAGTTTTTGAAGGAATTAATCTGGTTATCGCTAGGTCTAGTTAGTAATAATGTGATCACCCTACGGAGTCATATTAAAACAGAACTAGGTTAGTGTTTAACAATAAAAAATTTCATAGTTTAAATGGATACTGTGGGATTGGATTTTTTATTGTTAAATTCGTTTTATTCAAAGTTTATTTATACGCTTTAATTAATTTTCCGAAAATGTCATCATTGAGTCCTTTGTTTGTGATTTTGACCCAAAAACAAATTGACCAGAGATAATTACACTGACTGGAAAAGGAATCTCTATATTGTTCTCGATGGAGAGGACTTTAAATTTGTCCTTTCTATCCCATGCCAACCTGAGTTTGAGTCCAACGCGCCTCGGGCCGTAAGGGAGGAATTTGAGAAATGGAGGAGAGCCAATCAAATGGTTATACTATGGCTACCATCTCAAATCAAGTGCAATACTAATATGAGAAAATGGAGACAACAACTGAAATTATGCAGAGTCTCCAAAACCTGTTTACGAAGACTAGTCGTCCAGCTAGACAAGTTGTAATTGAAAATGTAATGGGAATAAGAATGGCACATGGCATAAGAGTTCGTGAGAATAAGCTCAAGATATTTGAGCATCTTAGCGAGGCTGAGTTATCTAGAGCTGAAATCGATGCAGAAACTATCACTAACTAATATGTTCTCCGATTTCAAGGTGAACTATAACATGCACAAGATGAACATGTCAACTACCCAGTTGATGAATGAACTTTGTGCCGCGAAGCATATCTTTCTGAAAAAGAAAGGAACTGTAAATCGTTCTGAGATATCTTCTAAGCCCAAGCCCAATGGGAAGAACAAGAAGAACGAGCCTAACAAGAAGACACCAGAAGTGTCCAATAAGCCTCATTTGAAAAATGAAGGCTAGCCTAATAAAAAGGGTAAGTGCTTCAAGTTTGGGGTCAAGGGACACTGGAAAGACGGACCTAAGATGAAATCGTCCAGTAATAGTAATCTTTTTGTCTTTGAATGTTTGGTGGTAGAACGTGACACCCAAACTTTTTAGGGGTTTTCATAGCCAATAATAAACATATTGCATGTCATATTTTGTGATTCTAAATTTAATTACAGTTTTATTTTGCACTGAAAAATAATAACAAAACTGATATTAATCTCCAAATCGCTAGAATTAATATTTATGATACTTTGACTCGTGAAAGTATATGATTCTTGAGCAAGTTGAGTCTAGTGTGTCATGTGGTACATTAGATTTTATAAAGCCTGTTTGTAGCGGTTAACAAAATAAATAATAATAAAAAAAATCAAGTTTATAAGATTATTATTTTATTCTTCATTGTATTCTTTTCGTAGTCTTGAGTCGGTGATTAAGTGTTAAAAAAATGTTTCTCTATTATTCCTTGTCCGCAACATAGTAAACTTTTTTCTATATATATATCTATCTTAGTTAAACTAAATCTTTCACACCATAATTCTTTTCTGCACTTAATAAGCGTAATAGTCTAGCTTAATTACCTAGGAGGAGAAAGTCTATCGTAGATTTCAAGGTTAAATCTTAATAGTTTAGTTTTAGTTATTGATTTGTTATTATATCCTTGCCTGTTGGGAATTCCTAACCGCACGAGTGTTTCATGTCTATATTAATCAATTTAGAGACCAAGAATCATGGTTGGAATTAACTAGTTATATCGAGAATTATTTAGTGAACATCACAATCCAAATTTTGTTCGCCTTGTTTGTATTTTTTCCTCTTTACGAGATTCTAGTTTCAAGGCTAAGAGTACAAATAATTTAATTAGATTTCTTAATATATATATCATATAAATATATATTACTTAGCTCAAACACCATAAGTTTGGTGAATGACTGTATCATGTAAGCCTTAGTTCTGTACCCCACATTACTCCAATTTTTATTTTATTAGTGATACGCATATAATTGAATAATAAAGGGTTTATTTGATATTCTAGAGTATATGCGAGAAGATTGTAGTCCAATATATAGTCATGGATATAATTATATACATAACCTAAGGGTGTTATGACATGAAATTTTTGGAATGAAATGCATATTACGAAAAATGTTTTGTACAAATTATAGTAGATTCAAGTAATGTTTTCGTTTTTAAAAGTTTGGAGATACTAAATTCTAGGTGTCATACTGCCCAAATTTTTTGAAGCAAAACCTAATACATTATTTAAGAATACTGCCTAAATTATTTGAAGCAAACCTAATACATTATTTAAGAAGACAAACAGGGTAAATTAGAAATTTGGAACTAAACTTAATTACTATGATAGCACATTCCTAGTTTTCTTTGTACATAGTATAACTATAGAATTATTTTTCAGGAGTTCAGTAAGTTCTATTGTTGAGAATACCATCTTTCTTCACTGGGTTGGTTTCTATATTTTTGTGAGGTCAGTAACATTTCATGTAATACCTTATAGCTTATCTATATGACTATATAGATCAAACTATGAAGTATTACTCTTTTATAAACCATAACTTTAGTTTTATTCAAAAAATTAGGTTAATTTAATATTTTAAAAATATAAAACAAAAGGAACTGCGTGACATTACTTTTTAAAAGTGTCTTTACAAAATATACAATCAAAAAATATCAGTTTATCTTGTTATCAGAAATAATATTTATAGCATATCAAAATATTAAAAGATAAAGACATCGCCAACAAGTCAAGCTTGTATATATCTATATGATCATGGCGACAAAAAAGCGTACTAGACAACCAGTAACTCTATACATTATATACCTGCTTACCTATATTACAGGAGCTAAATGAACTAATGCTCAGTAAGTATAGATCATGTATGCTTGTGAATATATTTCATGCATAAATCTCACTGAAATTCCCATTATACTCTTTCTTTTATAACTTTTTATTTTTGATGCCCTTTTCTTTGAAAACGTTTCTTTATAGAGTTCTTGATTATATTCCAAAGCTGCAGGCAGTCAGTAAGCCGTGCCCATATAGGAAGGAAATACATGGCCAATATGAACCATACATACCCTACGCAGACCGACTAGATAATGCATCTCACATAACTTAAAGTACAATATTCAGTCCCAGTAGTCGATAAGCCGTGCTACCTATGCGGGAAGGATGTCTATATAAATCAGACCTATCCAACGTAGATAGACTAAACAATGTACTTAAAACATATCTCATAAAATCAGTATAATAGTACTACTTTAAATCTAATGCGTGAAAAACTTAACTTCTTGAAAATCAAGCTTAAATGATCATATCATTCTTATGTCTTTTATGAAATTACGACAACTATAAGAATAACATATAATTAATATAATGCACACAATCATGTAAGAAAACATTTGTATCTTCTATTATTCTTGTGATACAGTTAAAATAAATTTTTACTTACCTTATGTTCGACAAAAAAGATAGTGAAAAGGGTCAGTATCCTCTATGGTAAAGTGTGTGGAAGATCTGATATCAATTTTATTACCAGAATAATTACTATACTATAAAATACTTAAAGAAAACAACCACAAGCATAAATCACAACTTTCATAAAATTAGGAAATCTAGTCACAAAATGAACCAAAATGACATGTACTTTCATAAAAACTAGTCCATTTGTTTCTAAATAGTACCATTTGGTTTTATAAATATTTGGACACCACCTCCCCTATTTTTAGGATATTCTCATATGATTAAAATTATGATTTTAAACCTGCAATAATATTTTACATTCCAATTCCCATATATACACCCCAAAGAAGATCATTTAGAACATCC
This sequence comes from Parasponia andersonii, assembly GCA_002914805.1. NCBI lineage: Eukaryota > Viridiplantae > Streptophyta > Magnoliopsida > Rosales > Cannabaceae > Trema > Trema andersonii. The sequence goes on from JXTB01000070.1 coordinate 854,857, forward strand.
TAGGTATACTTAAATTCCTTTCGGTTTAAACAAGATTAAAACCACTTTTATACATTTTTATTGTCACAACCAGCAATTAAACAAATATATTTACATCATGGGATCAATAAAATATATATTTCAACTTTATAAAATCAGATTAGAAGTATAGAGAAATTATTATAACAATAAAAACACATAAATCCATAAATAACAAACTTTGGGGCATTAAATCTAACTTTAATTCTACACTTAAATTTTATATTTCTAACAATATATAAGGGTTCTTAGGACTATTAGTCATCAAATGATAGCTTTGGTTTAAGAGTTGAAACAAAAGAAATTAACTACAAATTCAAATCTAAAATAGAGCTCACCTTAACTAGTTTGAGCTTCTTATAAAACTCTTGCCTTCTATCTCCACCAAATCGATTCTCAAGGCTTTGAAACTAATTTTAGGATTTAAGATAACCTAGAGAAACAATTTCTTAGGTTGTATCAAGTGAAGAATTAAATTAACAAAATAAAACCTAGGAAGAAGAATTAGTAGAATTACCTTGGCTAGTTTGGACCTATCTTGTTTTCTAGAACTCTAACTTGAGATCTACCACTTGGAAACTCTTGGGATATGGCTAAAAGGAGTTGAGAGAAGTCTAGAAAAGAGTTCGGAAGTTTTAGGTCATGGCTCGCAAGAAAAAAGAAGAAAATGACCGAATTTGGTCTAAAAGTGATATTTAATAACTAAGAAATGGCATTACTTAAGTTCTAATGGGTACTTTGGGTATTTTGTACCTTAATTTCTATGTGTCCAGCTCTAAAATTTCCTTAGCATACTCACCACGTTTCTGGTCAATCCTATACATCCAAGAGTAGACCAAAATGGTGAACCTAGCTTAGAAGTTAAAAACTAGTCATACTTATACCTATCCCATATAACTAATTTTATTGTAATCTGGTGGAACCTAGCCCTATAACTAATCATTAAACATAAAAATAAGTTAATTAGACTCCAATTAATAATGTAAACAAAGTATCAATGCCCAATTACATTATGCAATTAAGCTAAATCTAAGCTAGCTTAGTATAACTAATACAGTTCAGTATAATGACTACCACCTCATGCTTACCTGGGGCTGATAAATAAAATGCTATAAATGTGTCCTAAATATTGAATTAAAACTATTTAACATGTTAAATGTACAATGGATTTTGCTCTGAAAAGCGTGAAAGATGTATTTTATTGAAAAAACTATTATTTGACCAAATTATCAATAGACATGATTTTAATGCATGTGCATATAGTATTACTATTCATGAATATATTCTTTGTTCCTTTCACACACCAAGCTCTCTCTCTAAGAGTACTGAGTCTTTACACTACATAAGAGTACTTCAACAAACATTAGTACAATAATACAGATCAAAAACATTTAACCATCAGAATGAGCAATTTACCATAAAATTTATACTAGTTGTTTGATATGTCTTTTATGCAATATGAACATATTTATTATTGGCTTATTATGTATATGAGAATCTTAGGCATCACATTTCACTTGCAATGTATGAACATTAATTGGATTGTATTAATTATGAGATTATGTGTTACGAACTGATGTGTTATAATAAAATGCATACATATCATTGCATATATGGCATAAAATATATCTAGTTTTAAAGTTTTAAAATTTCAAGTATAATTATGAGACTTTTATTTTTTTAAAAAATAAAACTTTTTGTTTACTATGTTGCTTAGAAAGTTAGGGTAGATATGGGATGTGGCGGGCCAGCGTTCTAAATATGTGAAAGTATACTTATAAAGGGTAAGATCCTAGTATGGATCAATATGTCTATAATATTGGGATGGCCTCTAGTGTACATTAAGGTTAATGTGGTTATCATATAAAAACCTCTATATTGCTTATGTTGTGGCTACTTTTGATATATTATGTTATGCGATTCATTGATAGGTCTACTATTCTGATCAAGCAATATAGTACACAAACGATCCCATATTAAGATATGATTTTATGAAAATGTTCATAAGAATGTCATGCATAGTATTACTTATTGAGTAATCACTCACTAGTTCTTATATTGCAAGTAATGATGATTGATACTTGAGCATGTGGATAGATGCCAAACTCCTATCCTAGTTGTGCATTGGATATTTTGGAAAATTTTAGGTGAAAGCCATGTTTTGATATTGCTAGGAATGTAAATAAGTGGAGTAATTTTTGGATACTTGTCTATTTTCAATAGTGTTTGTACTATATATATTAACTAAAGAAAGTTTCATCTTTTCTTGATAAAATTAAAAAGTTCTTTTTTTTCTTTGACCACATTACTTTCTATTTTAAGTATCTTAAATAACATCAATTTTTTCAGAAATATCTTGAGTAAGTATCTAAATATCAAAAATTATATTTTATTGCTATTAATAATAACAAAATCTCCTAACATAGAACTTTCTGTCAGTGAACACTTGAGAGAACTAGAGGCTAGGGATGTCATAATTTGAATCAAGTTCAGAAGGAAGAGTTTCCTGCATGGTTTTATAAGAAGGTAAAATCATATTCATATTTCAAACTAAGTTAATCCTTCTTAAAGTTGCTAGTTATAATTTTAATATTTTTGTTCTACAGATGTATAATATGAGAAAGGCGGTTTTGTTGAAGTAACTGACAAAATTTACTATTTTTGCGTGGGCTAGATTTTACAATTGTGTCTTACTCTGGTTGTGTTGTAAATGGAGTTAAGTTTCTAACTGCCGAGCGTGATTTTAGAATGATGACCTAAAATAGTGTTGTGTGTGTTCCAGGCTCTGAAAATAATACATTTTATGGACAATTAGAGGACATAATAAAATTTGCATATGTCCATGATTGCTCAGTTGTGTTTTTCAAGTGTAAGTGGTATAATACTGTTAGAATTTTGGCTTGTTAGCTTTTATAATTGTTTTGTACTTTGTCCCATATCGCTTGTGCATGAATATTTGGAGTTTACAGTTGACTATAAATAAAGCCTTCTGCAATTGATTTTTAATCATCCCAAAATTAGTTTCCCAATTGGTGAGGACCTTTATTCTTAAGAACCTCCATAGTTTTGTTTTTACCCTTTTTCCCATTTGTTATTGGGTTTTTGCATTATAGTCCAGATTTTATATTTCCTTTTTTTGAAGTTAGTGAAGTGGTCAACAGCACCTTGAGGACGTAGGTAATTTGATGAACCTCGCTAATTTTTGTGTTCTCCTTTATTTTTGCATTTAGTATTTTCTACTTTTGTTAATTTCAATAGCTAGTTAGTAGTTTATATTTAATATTATCTTAGTATTAAATATAAGCATTTGAAATAGTTGTGCTTCCGCTACATAACAAGTGGTATTAGAGCAGCAGGTTCACTCTAGGCTTTGTTTTGTAGTTATATTAGCAAAAATATCAGAATTTTCGTCAACGCTGGCAAAAACGAAAACGATGACTAGTGCAAAAAATCGATGTGGAGAAATTTGATGGCCGAAATAACTTGGACTTCTGATAGTGCGAGGTACTGGATTGTTTATGTTAACAAGATCAAGATATTGCTCTGGAGGAGATGAAATCGGAGAAGATGGATGATAAAGAATGGGAGAGGATCAATCGTCAAGGTTATGGTATGATCCGCTCATGTTTATGTAGAGAGCAGAAGTATCCATTCATAAGAAAGACTTCTGCAAGTAAGCTGTGAAAGGCGTTCCAGGACAAGTACATAAAGAAGAGCAATGAGAACCGGGTATACTTGAAGAGGAGACTTTTCCGCCTCTAGTTGAAGCTTGGTATAACTATCGGTGACCACATTGATACTTTCAACTAGTTGATTACAGATTTGTTGAATTTGGATGAAACCTTCAAAGATTAAGGATAAAGCAATGTTGCTAATTGGGCCCCATCCTGATGAGTTAGATCATCTCTGTATTACGTTGCTTCATGGGAAGGAAAAATTGTCCTTCGATGAAGTGAGTGCTATATTGTACAATCATGAGATTCGGAAGAAAGATCAAAAGGAGAATCGGGACATGCCAGCAGAAGTGCTTACAGCTAGAGGACATAGTCAAAGCCGTAAGCAGGAGAAAAGGGGTAGATCTCATTCGAAGAGAAGACCAGGTAAGGATGAATATGCCTTTTGTCATGAGAAAGGGCATTGGAAGCAAGATTGTCTGAAGTTACAGAATAAAGGCAAGGGCAAAGCTACTTCTGATGCATATGTAGCTTAAGTTGAAGATGATGAGTCAGATTTTTCTCTAGTTAGTCAGCCGATGATATCTTAGCATGACGAGTGGATTTTAGATTCGGGTTGCACTTACCATATGTGTCCTCACAAGGAGTGGTTCTTCAACTTTGAAGAGCTAAATGGTGGAGTTGTTTACATGGGAAATGATGAATCATGTAAAATATCTGGGGTGGGTTCAATTCGATTGAAAAATCTTGATGGATCGACTAGAGTTCTGACAGATGTTCAGTATATACCGAAATTGAAGAAGAATCTCATCTCTTTGGGAGCTTTAGAATCCAAAGGCTTCGCTATGACTATAAGAGATGGAATTCTAAAAGTCATTTCAGGCTCGTTGGTGGTGATGAAAGGTACAAGAAGAAATAACTTGTATTACTATAATGGTAGTACAGTTATTGGATCAGTTGTTACGGTTTCTGAAGATGATAAAGCTTCAGAAATTACCAGGTTATGGCATATGCATTTGGAACATGTAGGGGAAAAAGCTTTCTTTAGTTTGGTGAAGCAAGGCTTACTGAAAGGAGCAAAGCCCTACAAGTTGGACTTTTGTAAATACTATATTATGGGAAAACAGACAAGAGTGAAGCTCAGCACAACAATTCACAATACTGAGGGTATTCTAGATTATGTTCATTCATATGTGTGGGAACCTACCAAGACAGCTTCTTTGGGACGTATGCACTATTTTGTCACTTTTGTCGATGACTTTTCCAGAAGAGTTTGGGTGTATGTAATAAAGAATAAGGATGACGTGCTTTAAGTTTTCCTTAAATAGAAAAAGATGATTGAGACTCAGATGGGTAGAAAGATCAAACGTTTTCGATCAGACAACAATGGAGAATATAGGAGTGATCCATTTTTGGGAGTTTGCCAGTCTGAAGGTATTGTGCATTACTTTATAATCAGGAAAATACCACAACAGAATGGGGTGGCAGAACGTATGAATCGGACTTTACTGGAGAAGGTTCGGTGTATGTTGTCTAATGCTAGGTTGGGCAAATTTTTTTAGGCTGAGGCAATTACGTATGCATGTCATCTCATTAATCATTTACCATCAACTGCAATTGGAGGCGAAACCCCTCTGGAGGTATGGTCTAGAAAACCTGCAAATGATCCAAGTTGGATCTGAGAGCCAAGAAAGCATTATTTATAGGCATCAGCTCAGGTGTAAAAGGATACCGACTTTGGTGTCTAAGTTCGAGGATGATTTTATTTAGCAGGGATGTTACTTTTGATGAGTCTACCATGTTAAAGAAGGTAATAGAAGACCAAGAGAAGACCATTAATATTCTACAGCAGGTGGAGCCTAGTCGGCAGCTGGTAGAGTTTGAGAAAATGATAGCAGTAGTCCCAGCTAATGTTATTGAAAATAATGGTGACACTTTATTGGCAGAGGAGGACACTGAAGATGAAGAAGAGGTTCTGACTTAAGAGCCTCAATAGTAGAAAGAATCAATTACACATAATAGGCCAAGACATGAAATTCGTAAACCTGCTCGATTGTTGATATGGTGGCCTATGCACTTCCCATTATAGATGATGATGTTCCTTCCATATACAAAGATGTAGTCAAAAGTTCAGAAAATGAACAGTGAAAGAAAGCAATGGAGGAAGAAATGTAGTCTCTTCAGAAGAATGAAACTTGGGAGCTAGCTCAACTACCGAAGAATAAGAAGGCAATTGTGTACAAATGGGTATATGCAAAGAAAGAAGGATTTCCTGATAAGAATGATGTTCGCTTCAAGGCAAGATTGGTAGCGAAAGGCTACGCTCAGTTAGAAGGAATTGATTACAATGAAGTATCTTCTCTAGTCGTTAAACATTCCTCTATTAGAATTTTGTTAGCCTTGGTAGTGTAGTTGGATCTTGAACTAGTTCAATTGGATGTGAAAGTCGCATTTCTACACGGTGATTTAGAAGAGGAAATCTATATGTCTCAGCCAAAAGGATTCAAGGTTACTAAAAAAGAAAATTGGGTTTGTAAACTGAAAAGATCGCTTTATGGGCTGAAACAATCACCAAGGCAATGGTACAAGCGATTTGATCAGTTTATGATGGGTCAGAAGTACATAAGAAGTGAGTTTGATAGTTATGTGTATTTTCGCAAGCTATAAGGTGGGTCTTTCATTTATCTACTCTTGTATGTTGATGATATATTGATAGCTTCGAGGAGTTAAAAAGAAATTAAGAGGTTAAAGACTCAGTTGAATCAAGAGTTTGAGATGAAGGATCTCAGTGAAGCAAAGAAGATTCTCGGTATGGAGATTAGCAGCGATAAAGGGAGAAGCAAGGTTAGTTTGACTCAGAAGCAATATCTGAAAAAAGTATTAATGTGATATCCTAAAGTCTTATATGACACCCAACTCGTCACAATATCAAATAGCTAATAATAACATCATTACATATCATTTTGTTTTATCTTATTTTATTCCAGATTTTCCATATGACACCTAATTCCTCACATAATTAAAGAGTCAATAATAGCATGATTGCTTAGCATTTTCATTTATATTAGTGTCATATCTGAATATTATTTTAAGTTTTGATTTTAAATTATCATAATTAACTTTTATTATATTATAGGATAATTTTGCAGTGAAATGCTCGATGCAGGCTTTTTGGTACAGTTTGACATATTTTAGCATATTATTTGGCATTTTAGTTAATTAGAAAATCAT
>JXTB01000070.1:869284-902700 GCA_002914805.1 Parasponia andersonii
GGTTCGAGGTAAGTAACGTTACACCTGCAATGTAAGAAATTCTTTATTTACTGTGAATGTAAAATATTTGGATATGTGTATGTACGTATCTGTTAGTCAGTCTTGCATGAGACATTAACACGTAGTGTATTTATATTGGCCGACGAGTATTGGTGAATAGGGTGTGGCGGGCCTGTACCCAAATATATGATATGGTTCCTTCGAGAACACTTTGGTCCTCTCGGGGACATTATGGTTCCTATGGGAACACTTTGATGGCGGTATGGGGCGGACCTCTGCTGTACACAGAGGGGATTTTCTGGGGCTCGAGACCTCTATATAGCTCATGATATGTTATACGTTCTCTGAGTGGCTTAGTATGCAATTCACAGTCTTGTCAGGTAATGCAATATATATAGGGATCCCAATCAAATAGTTATCTATTCTCTGTTATGTGCACTCTACTTCTGCATACGTTACTTACTGAGTTTTATACTAATTAATATTCTTACATTGCAGAAGGTATGAATGATATGTGAGTTGGAAGAGGAGCGCCGACTTTCCGACCGCGGCTTGTGTATATGAGCATTTTGACGCTGTGGTTTTCTGATAGACGATTTTGTACCAATTTTGTGTGTGTACATTATGTAACTTTCATGAGAGGCCCACTTTCTGAGGGTGTATATATATATACATTAGAGTATGTATAATTATGAGTGGAATTTTGTTATTTCTTCTTAAAAGTTTTAAATTTTACCTTATTTTATCAGTTCTAAGCCGAGTAACATCTCCCGATTTCACTAAATATTTATAGAAATACCCTTACGTACGTGTGTGGAATCGGAGAATATTACAATTACAGCGTTTTGGTATGACTGAACAATGAAAACCTGTTAGTACACTGCTTGCTCTTCATTTCAAGGTTCGTGTGTCTTTGTTCCAGAGTATAGATACAGAGCGAGAGTACATGTCACAAGTTTCGTACTCAAATGTAGTTGGTAGCTTGACATATGCGATGGTGTGTACAAGACTTGATATTTCATATGCAGTTGGAGTTGTGAGCAGGATTATGCATAATCCGAGCAAAGATCATTGGCAAGCTGTGAAATGGATTCTACGGTACTTATTGAAGACTGTAGATGTTGGTTTGGTTTTTGAGAGAGATGATAGACTTAGTCAGTGTGTGATTGGTTATGTTGATTCCGATTATGCTGGTGATTTGGATAAACGTCAATCAACTACTGGATATGTATTCACATTTGCAAAAGCACCAATTAGTTGGAAGTCTACTTTATAGTCTACAGTTGCTTTGTCTACTACAGAGGCAGAGTACATAGTAGTTATAGAGGCTGTGAAGGAAGCTATTTGGTTATAAGGATTACTGGAAGAGCTAGGAGTTGTTCAGGAGCATGTCTATATTTATTATGATAGTCAGAGTGACATTCACTTGCGAAGAATCCAGTATACCATATACGTACGAAGCACATTGATGTCCAACATCACTTTGTATAAGAGATTATTGATAAAGGAAAGATACTACTTCAGAAGATTGGGACTGCTAAGAATCCTACAGATATGATGACCAAGGTGGTGACATCGATCAAGTTCAATCATTGTTTGGACTTGATCAATATCCTGCAAGTTTGATGGCACCTTTTGGCACATAAAGTGGAGTTGCTGTAATGGATAGAGGATACAGAAATTGGGGAAATTTCGGTGGGACCTACTAACTTGCCAAGGTGGAGATTGTTAGAATTTTGGCTTGTTAACTTTTATAATTATTTTGTACTTTGTCCCATATCGCTTATGTATAAATATTTGAGGTCTACAGTTGGCTATAAATAAAGCTTTCTGTAATTGGTTTTTAATCATCCCAAAATTAGTTTCCCTATTGGTGAGGACATTTATTCTTAAGGACCTCCATAGTTTTGTTTTTACCTTTTTTCCCATTTGTTTTTGGGTTTTTGCATTATAGTCCAGATTATGTATTTCCTCTTTTTGAAGTTAGTGAAGTGGTCAGCAACATCCCGAGGACGTAGATAATTTATTAAACCTTACTAATTTTTGTGTTCTCCTTTATTTTTGCATTTAGTATTTTCTGCACATTTTCTGTTTTTATTAAATTCAATAGCTAGTTGATAGTTTATATTTAATATTATCTTAGTATTAAATATAAGCATTCGAAGTAGTTATGCTTCTGCTGCACAACAGATACTAATCCAAGAAGAAGAAGAATTCTACATGACAAAAAAATTACTAGTGTGTTTGTTAACTCTGAATGGTACAAAGGCGATCCATTCATCCTCACTTCCCAAGCCCAACAAGTATTCTACGTTGATGATTTGTTGAATGGTCCTAATTGGAAAATAGTTGAACATTTTGTTCATCGAAACTTATGGGATATTCTTGATGTAGAGCCTAGCGAAACTGAATTGCCAGTGATCAATGTTGGGGCGTTACAGGACAATCACTCATCCGATTTTGTTCTCTAGTTAAGCTTCTTGAATTTGGACTCAATGATATACCATCGAAATGATGTTGAGGCTGAAACTATTGGATTTAGAAGTAATGTTGGTACTACTGTGAATACAGATGATGATGCTTTCATTAATGATTTAATTGAGTTTGATGAAGCCCTTGAGGAATATCTTGATGATGAGCCAACTAATGAACATGAGAAAATTGATAGTGAATCCAGTGATGAGTGTGATGGTGGAAGTAGCACTGAAAAAGAATAATAATTTGTTATTTCACTTTTATTCTTTTTAAATTTAGTAGTCTCAACAGTTTGAACAACTACATTGGGCAACAAGTTCGAGGTCTCATACCTCCTTGGTATCCTACGTGGAACAAAGTTCCAGATGAGAAGAAAAGTTGGTTGTGAAGAAAGTTGAACTAAGTCATCTGAAGTGTTCTGTATTTCAATAACTCTGATATGAATATTTAAGCAAATTTTTTCTTTGTTAGGGTCCTTTTTATATGACTTTGTTGATCGGGACATGATTGCCAAAGCACGTGATGCTCTTGACCGGGAGGCCAACAAACGATACAGAAATCGGAAATCTCGGCTACACGATTGTTTTAAGGAGAAAGGGGGAGTGTCAGATCTAGCAGTTGTCAAGAACTCACGCCCAAGAAGTGTTAGTGTTCAAGCAGATTGGGAAGCTCTATGTGATTTGTTTTCTACAGATGAGTATCAGGTTATTAGAAATTCATTTATTAAATTAGATTTTCAAGTAACAATTTGTTTTACGTAAAGAGTAATATTTTTTTTTAAAAAATTTTAATTGCAGAAACGATCGAAAACGAATGCTGAAAATCGTAAAAAGATGAAGTATCCTGGTGTTCAAGGTACTAAATCTTATGCAGCATATAGAAATGATAGGGTAATTAAATTTAAGAATAAAATAATGAATTAGAACTTTTTTCCATTTTATAGCGGAACCCAGCGACAAATCAGTTGCCAAGTGTGATTGAGAACTTCCATTACATGCATGTGCGTCGTTCAGGGGCATGGGTCAATGATGTTGCCGAGCAATAATATGTAAGCAATTTTTTTTTGAAGAAATGAGGTACAATATGGAGTGTTTGTATTTATTGTAATAGATACTAATTTTTAACCTAAATCTGTTTTAGAATGAGATGATTGCAAGAAAGACAGCTACTGTAGAGTCCACTAACGACCGATCAGATAATGGATGGCCACAATCTACTCCATTGTCTTGTATTTTGACTGATGATGAAATTGCTCAGAGTGTTTTAGGCTTCCGACGTGGTCACAAGAATGATGTTGGGCCAATGCTGAAACGATCGAAAGCCGCATCATCCACTACTTTTACTCCGCCTGCACAAGCTGAACTACCTGCTGATGTGCAAGAATGGATGAGACAACAAGTATCATATCACGAGTATCTCGTAAAGAATTTGGAATTTCTGCGAAGTTTGATACCTGGTTACATCCCACCCAGCCCTCCACCAATGGTTCCTCCAAGATTCCGGCCTCAACCAACACTACCTGTTCAACCACCTGTTGAGGATGACGGTGATCACTTGAGTGGTATCATGTGTGACCCGCGTGGCCTTTAGCTAATCACTCTCGACAACTGTCGAATGGTGGACCCCGTTTATGACCTGTTCTGCCACTTAATCGTCCACGTGGTGTATGGTTTGGGAATGGGTCCCACAATTACCCCCATTTCCCTACTTGATGGACTCATATCCATCAAGTGGGGAAATCATTTCTCCAATCTGAAGGATGCACGTGTTTTCCTCCTTACCGATGCGGAGGCACGCCATCCCATATCACGAAATCTGTTTGAATTTTGAAGTTCTGACTGTTCGGTCTCCCTTATTCTCCCATTTTCCAGAAAAATTCTTCGGTTCCTCCTCTATAAAAGCCGCAACTATGCTTATTTGCCACTTTACAAAAACCTTCTATTATTCTAGCCTCATAAAATTCTAAGGTTTCCAATTTCCTTCCTTCTAGAGACTTTCACTCTTTCACTCGCATTTAGAACAATGGCTTCAAATCAAGATCAGGAATTGCTCCTCATCGTGGATTCAGAGTTGGATTCACTAAGGAGGCAGCTCTGCCTCCCCGGAGGAGCAACGCTACAGCGGGTTGAGGGCCCTGTGGACTGGTATCTTCATCCTTCTACCCCCGAAGGCTCTTTCATTCTGTGCAGAAAGCATCTGGAATGGCTACGATTCCCACTTCCTCCCCTGATCCACCAATTCTTTGCTTTGACGGGGATCCATCCGATGCAGCTAAACGCGAACGGGATCATGATTCTGATGGGGCTCTCTGCCCTGTCAGTTCTCTACAACCTGCATATCGACTTGGAGGTGGTCTTTTATGCTTATAAGCTTACCCTCATCCCTAAGAAAGGCTCCTACCCCACCTTTTACCTCCAACCGCTACCAGGACGTCACATCTTCTGGGGCTTGCCGCGGTCGGACAAACAATGGGACTCCCACGCCAAGCTATATACCGTTGGAGGGGCGTGGTGCTCCCCTTGGGTGAACGGAGAGCACTTCCAAGTTCTCTCAGCTTTCCTACAGAGTAAGTGCCAGGTCTTGATTTTCGGGTCTTTGTTCTCCCTGTCTGTTATTACTCACGTTTTTTTGTCTTATACAGCCTCGGCGGAAGAGAGTAGGTTCGAGCTGCATTTGTCAGTGGGGCGGCTCAAAAGCCTGGAGGGGATAGTCATCTTCGGATCTCCCGGGGACTGCCAGCATATCCAGGCCATCCTCAACCCCCTGGTGATGAATATGATGCCCAGGATGGTTTCATACCTCCCATTCCCTCTAGATACCTGGGTCATCACCAAGCACATGCGGAGCCGACTTGATGCCTCTGTCCTGAACCGATTCCGCCGGGATGAGCATGACAGAATCGCTATGGTGGGTCAGTAGGTTATGGCTTCAATCCAATTGGTGGGCTCGAACGACCTGGTGGTGCCATCTAGCCATGAGCTCGAGGAGGCCGTGAGGCTTGTGGCCACAGAGTGCGTCAGGCTCCGTAATGAGGAGGTCGCCGCCCCCAAGAAGGCTAAGGGTGAGTTCGTTTTTGCATCCTTGAGTTTCTGGGTCGGATTGTGGCCGTGATCTAAATATGTTACTTATTCTTTGCAGGTTCTGAGATAGGCCCATTGGCTGACCCTTCTCTAGTCAAGGGCAGAGCCGCGGGACATAAGGCTCGCGCCAAGGCACCTGCTGGCCGGCATCTCGTGGTGCTCTCAGGAGATGAAGTGCCAGTGGTCCCCCGCTCCGACGTAGGCGGACCTCCATCCAGGGGACAATATGCCACACAGATCGTGCATGGGGAAGAGATGATGCTGAGTCCGGCTGGGGGGTCTGCTACAGCGATCTTATCCACTCCTGACTCTGGTTCGAAATCGAGCACTGTTAGCCTCGGTGGGGAGATCGCCGAGCTCAGTGGGGGGCTCCGAGATTGAAGTCTAGTCTATCCTTCCCTCCCCCGGTCCCCATAAAGCAGTGACGCGAGGTCGGCTCGTCTAACGAAAAAGAGGGCCGGGTGGAGAAGAAGGGCAAGGTTGCCCCCTCGTCTGATAGTGACGACGACGGGGCCATGCTGACCCTTCTAAAGAGAAAAAGATCGGTGCGCAGCGGCCTGCCCAGAGGAGATGCACCACCTCCTTTCGTGGCCGATGGCACTCCTGGTGGTGCCGGACTTCCCTCCGTCTCTACCACCATTGCCTCAGAGGCATGCCAGCGGGCAGAGAAGGTGCCCTCACAGCTAGCCAGGTGGGGCCGTGTTCCCCTGGCGCGAGTGACGTTCAAAGAGAGGGTCTAGCCGCAGAGCCGGAGTTGGAGGCACTCTCTTTGGAGAATGTTGAGCTAGTCTCCAAGCGTACCTTTGTGCAGGTTTGGTCTGTTTGGTTGCTTCTATATTTTTCAGCACCCTTGTTAAACACTAACCCTCCCCTTTTTTATCTAACCTGCAGCTGGCCATCATCCAGTCTTTCTACTCCTCTCGCGTCAGGGATTTGACTGAGGAGGTGAGTTCCCCCTCTGTGCTGGTCGAGCGCAGCGAGGCCGCCCTCGCTGAATTGAGGTCTGATTTTGATTTATATCAGAGCCTCGAGGAGGCGAGGGTCAGTAGCGCGGTGGCTCACACTCTGAGTGTCGATAGAACCAGATGCGAGGAGATGGCTGAGAGGTTGGCTGAGGTGAAAGCTGACAAACTTGCCCACTCCGAGGCCGCCAGACTGGCCTAGGACGAGCTAAGGGTCAAGGAACACGAGTTGCAGAGTGTCGGGGCAGAGATAGGACTGGCCTTCATTGCTCCTGACAGGGCTGTTGAAGATGCCAAGGAAGTGAGAAAAGCTGAGGCAACAGTCAAGCTAGAGGCCCACTCTCTGTGTCGCAAACTTGACCGGTCCAACGAGGTAAACCGATATCTCTTCTTAGATCACAAGAACCTGATGGGTGCTCAGGTAGAGATGTCTCGCAAACACAGCGAGGACCTTGCCAGTATTAACACTTTTTTGGTCGACTTATCGCAGCAGCAAGCAGAGCTCAGGCTAGCGGCGCTGAAGGATAGGATGGTAGATGCGGAGAAACTGAAGACGAGGTACCAGAGGTAGGTGGACGTCCTTTCTGCGAAAAGTTACAGGTCTGGCTGGGAGAATAGAGAATTCGAAAGCTACGCTAAGGTGGTAATGCCAGACCAATTTGACGATCAGAAAGGCGTCGAGAGGGACCACTACTCCGTCAGGCACTATATGCAGCAGCTCGGGGATGAGATTAGTATCACGTATCCAGCTGATGTGCTGAAGATGCTTGCCGCGGAAAAGGATGGGCCCTCTGCATCTACTTCTGGTGCCACAGAGCTTATCCCCTCTTCCGGTCCGCTAGATCGAACTTCAGAAGCCCCTGACACTCAGCCTAGTCTCGGGGTCTCAACTGGTGAGGGGTCTAGTGCGGTCATTGTATCTAGTGACGAGTCTGACCCTGCCATGCCACCCTCCACCAGGGCTGGTCCAAGTGCCGGGATCGGCCGCGCCCCCTTGGATGGAGGTAACTAGAGTCTCTAACTTTGTATATTTGTAAAGTTGACCTTCGTTGTAATCCTTCAAATAAATAATAAGAACAGTGCAACTCTCTTTAGTCTGTTTTCTTTTTCTTTGTTAATCGCATCTGACCGTCTGCATAAATAATTGTATGGACTCGATTTCAGACTATTAGTGAGTCTTCCTCGGATCATGACTGCCAAGATTAGTTCCGAAGATTGGGGTACAAGTTTCGACTCATCCGGTTTCATGGAGATATAACTTTTGTTATAACTTGTTTTGGCAGAGTTCGACTCACGTGTGTGGCTGGACTTTTCTTACCCCAAATGGGACCGTGCTCAGAACTAGCTCTAGGGATTGGTCGACCATTATTTGGACCCGTCGTTGTGAAGGAGAAGGCATGGGCTCGGCTCTTACTGGGAATAAACAGGGCACTATCACTCCGACGTCTCCTTAAGAGTCCGTTCTAGACCTGTATCCCGTAAGTAGGGTTTATGAGTGCACATCACTATTAACCGTGCGCTTTGTATTTTTAGGACATAATAAATAGGCTTTAATCTTAATTTCTGTCTTCACATTTGGTTTGGTACTGGACTACTTCCAACGGGTAGACTCCAAACCCGTTCACATCCTGACCATGCGCAAATAAATCATTCCCCGGGTAGAGCCTGTTTCCCTTCAGCTCTTTGTGTAGCCAAAACATTCCTTAGGGAGGGTCCACTTCCAACGGGTGAATCCCGACCCTGCTTTCCTTTAGCTCTTCATGTAGCTAAAAAAGTTCCTTAGGGAGGGTCCACTTCCAACGGGTGGATCCCGACCCTGCATTTCTTTAGCTCTTCATGTAGCTAAAAAACATTCCTTAGGGGGTCTGCTGGCAAGCTTTTAGGTTGTGCCCCCCTTTTCTCCTCGTATTTTTTCTCGGGTCATCGGTAAGTGTTTTATTGCACGATTTGATTCCTAGAGTACGATCGTTTTCGAGGTCTGCTAGCAAGTTTCGGTTGCACAGGTCTTCCCTCTTCATACATTCTCTCGGGCCATCGGCAAGCATTTTACTTCATGATGTGATTCCTATAGTACGATCGTTTTTAAGGTCTGCTGGCAGGTTTTCGGTGCACATCTATTTCCTCTTCATACATTTTCTCGGGTCGTCGACGAGCGACGTGACTCCCATAGTATGAGCGTTTTTGAGCTCTACTGGCAAGTTTTTGTTGCACAGTAGTTTCCTCTTCGTACGTTTTCTCAGGTCATCGGCAAGCGTTTTATTGCACGATTTGATTCCCAGAGTACGATCGTTATCGAGGTCTGTTGGCAAGTATTGGTTGCACAGCTCCTCCCTCTTCGTACGTTCTCTCGGGCCATCGGCAAGCATTTTACTGCACGATGTGATTCCCATAGTACGATCATTTTTGAGGTCTGCTGGCAGGTTTTTGATGCACAGCTATTTCCTCTTCGTACGTTTTCTCGGGTCTTCAACGAGCGACGAGCGACGTGACTCCCATAGTACGAGCATTTTTAAGGTCTGCTGGCAAGTTTTTGTTGCACAGTAATTTCCTCTTCGTACGTTTTCTCAGCTCGTCGACGAGCGACATGACTCCCATAGTACGAGCGTTTTTGAGGTTTGCTGGCAAGTTTTTGTTGCACAACAGTTTTCTCTTCGTACGTTTTCTCGGGACGTCGACGAGCGATGTGACTCCCATAGTACGCGTATTTGAAGTCTGCTGGCAAGTTTTTGTTGCACAGCAGTTTCCTCTTCGTATATTTCCTCGAGTCGTCGACGAGCGATGTGACTCCTATAGTACAATCGTTTATTGCGCGAGTAGTGCGTATGGTCTACAACTGTGGCAAACCCTTTTCCGTGGCATCCCGGTATGATTTTTTTCCTATGCAAAATAAAACGTTAGGTCTGCCACTATGGGTAGACCCTTTCCCGTGGCAGCCTGGTATGATTTTTTGCCTATGCAACTGAGGCGTGGGGTCTGCCACTGTGGTCGGACCCTTTCCCATAGTAGCCTGGTATGCCCCTTTTGCTTGTGCAAATAAAACGTTGGGTCTGCCACTATGGGCAGGCCCTTTTCCGTGTGGCAGAAGACCTGACCTGTTTTGGAATTAAGACTTTTAATAATATAAGCATTCTCATGGTTCTCACACGTGAATAGTGCATGGGGTCTGCCACTGTGGGCAGACCCCTTTTCCATAGCTATCCAAAAGATGAATCCATGCAGCGAAATGGAGACCTGACTTGTTTTGGATTTAAGCTTCTCATTAATATAAGAATTCACATGGTCTTACATCATATGTATGTGTCTTACACGTGATACTTTTTCAAGTGCTGAGCGTTCCACGTGTTCGGCAGGTTTTTCTCGGTCTTGAGCTCTTTTAGGATATACGCACCATTGTCGAGTTCTTTGATCACTTCATAGGGTCTGATCCAATTGGAGTCCAGTTTCGAGGAATTCCCTGTTCTAACTTTCAAGACCCAATCCCCAGTGTTAAATCGTTGGGCACTAACCTTTTTCGCGTAGTAAGACCTAGCCTGCTGGTGGTACAAAGCCAGGTGGACCAGGGCCATGTTCCTCGTTTCTTCCAGGAGGTCTGTGTTGCAGCTTAACTGATGTTTGTTTAAGGGGGCATCTTTTACCACTTCGGAGCGGAGGGTCAGGAGGCCGACCTCGGTCGGGATTACAGCCTCTGATCCATAGACCATGGCAAATGGCGTTCTCCCAGTAGACCTCCGCTCTGTGGTTTGATGGGCCCACACAACGGCCGACAGTTCTTCTAATCACTTACTTTTAGCTTCCTGTAAGTTCTTTTTGATGTTGCTGAATATGGCTTTGTTCGTTGCCTCTGCCTGGCCATTCCCCTGAGGGTAGTTCACAGAAAAGAAACTGAGCCTTATATCATATAGCTCGCATAACTCCTTGAGTTTAGCATTTTGGAACTACATGCAATGATCGGCGTGTATCTCTTTTGGGATCCTAAATCGACAGATTATGTTCTTCCAGATGAAGTTAATCGTGTTTGCTTTATTAACGGTCGTGTAGGCTTCGGCTTCTACCTATTTGGTGAAGTAATCTGTGGCTAGCAGGACATACCTCTTTCCTCCTGTACTTTTGGGGAGCTCTCCGATGATGTCCAGACCCCATTTGGCAAACGGCCAAGGGGTTATGTTCGAATAAAGTATCTCCATGGGCTAACGTTTCATCGGGGTGAACCTCTAGCATTTATCACATTTCTTGATGAATCAGGCTACCTCTGGCATCATGTATGGCCAAAAGTATCCGGCCATTAGAGCCTTGTGGGCGAGGCTGCATCCGCTAGAGTGGTTGCCACATACTCTATCGTGGATTTCCTCCATCAGTTTTTGCGCTTCGACGGGACCTATGCAGCGTAGCATCGGACCCATTGTCGCTCTCCTGTATAACTGTTCACCCACCATCGAGTACCTGGCAGCTTTCAATCTGACTGACCTTGCTTCCCGTGGGTCTACGAACAGGTTCCTCAACGTCAAATACTATGTGATGGGTTTCATCTACCCTTCGTCAGAAGCTCCGGTTGTGAATACATGGTGCGCAGGGGTCTGCGGGGGGTCCTCTATGCTCCCGCCTTCTAAGAGAACTTCTATGCTTCCAGCTGTACCCCTGGTTGACGCACTCTTAGCTAGCTCGTCGGCCCTCTGGTTCATCTCCCTGGGGATTGGTTCGATATTGAAATTGACAAAGCGAGCTTTTGCCCCCATTACCTTGGAGAAGTACCTATGCAACCTCGGTTCTTTTACTTCGAAGTCTCCCCTGACCTGACCCGTGATCAACTGCGAGTCGGTCTTAACTACAATGTCCTCCACTCCGAAGTGCAGTGCCAGCTCAAGGCCTTGCAGTAGTGCCTCGTACTCCGCCTCATTGTTAGTCGCCTGGAAGCTGAGCCTCAACACTTTCTCAATTCTGAGACCCGTTGGGGTCTGCAAGACTATCCCGATACCTGACCCTGAGGTATTCGTAGATCCGTCAGTGTGGAGCATCCAGGCTGAAGGGGGGCGGAGTTGAGACATCTGATATGGGTCATGCTGCTCGCCGAAGGATTCGATTTCCACTAGAAAAGCTGTCATGACCTGTCCTTTCTTCGCCGCTCGAGGCCGATACTCGATATCGTATATTCCCATCTCGATGGCCTATTTAGTCAGTCGTCCCGACAAGTCTGGCTTGGCCAAAATTTGACAGATAAGGAAATCTATATACACAGTGACTGAGTGTGTCTCAAAGTACTGCCAGAGTTTCTTTTTAGCATTGAGCAGAGTAAGGACCAGCTTTTCTGCCACACTGTATCATGTCTCAGCATCCAGGAGCATACGGCTTATGTAAAACACTGGTTTCTATTTGCTGTCTTTCTCGATGAATAGTACGGCGCTGATTGCTACTTCGGATACCGCTAAATAGGCGTACAGGCGCTCTCCCTCTACTGGGGAAGCCAGGATAGGTGGGTGACTCAAATACAGCTTGAGATCTGTCAGTGCCCTGTCCTGTTCCTCCCCCCAGATGACAGTAGAGCTTTTCTTTAAGCATTGGAAGAAAGGATTGCACCGGTCAGACATCTTGGAAACGAATCGGCTGAGAGCAGCTATCTTTCCGGCCAGGCGTTGGACCTCCCAAATGGTTGAGGGTCTCTACATATTTGCGATCGAGGTCAGCTGGGTCGAGTTTGCCTCAATACCCCTCCTGCTCATGATATGTCCTAGGAATTGACCGGAGGACACCCTAAACGCACATTTCTTGGGATTCAGACGCATCTGATATTGCCTCAGAATCTAAAAACATTCGTCTAAGTGTCTCAGATGGTCTGAATCTTCTCTGCTCTTCATGACCATATCATCAATATAGACCTCCATAGTCTCCCCTAATAGCCCGGCAGACATTTTATTCATGAATCTTAGGTAGGTTGCCCCTGCATTCTTCAAGCCAAATGGCATACGCCTATAGTAGTACAGACCCCGCTCCGTGATAATAGCCGTATGGATCTAGTCTTCTACGTACAGGGGGATCTGGTTGTACCCAGAATAGGCATCCAAAAAGCTCATTCTGTTGAATCCCGCCGTCGCATCTATCATTTGGTCGATTCTTGGTAGGGGAAAGCTATCATTTTGGTAGGCCTTATTTAGGTTGGTGAAGTCTATGCAAATACAGTCATCGCTGTTTTTCTTCTTCACCACTACTGGGTTGGAGACCCAACGTAGGTACACGCATTTCCTGATCAGACTGTTCTCCAGCAGCTTCTTTACCTCCTTGTTGATCGCCCTATTTTTCTCTGGTCTGAACCTTCGGGGCTTCTACCTGACTGACAGGAAATTGGGATCTATGTTCAGCCGATGGCAGGTGTGTGCGGGGTCTATCTCGGGCATGTCATCATGGGACCACACAAAGACGTCCTCGTTCCATTTCAGGAATCCCAACATTTCGTTCTTTTGCTCCTCGGGTAATAAGGCCCCGAGTAGAACCACCTTCGCTGGCTCTGCCTCTTTTAAAGGGACCGCTACCAACTCCTCGATCATGGATTCCGGACTGTCAGACTCTTCTTCTATTCGTTTCATGTATGCTTGCAGGCGATCCTTCGATTGCTATTCGTCCCTAGTCGAGGCGCTTGCATTTGCGTCGACTCCCTTTAGGACGGTTGAAAAGTACTTCCTTGTGGAAGCCTGGTCTCCTTTGATGTCTATCGTATAGGTTCCATCCTTTGATAGACATCTTAAGACCTGGTGGACGGTGGAAGCTACCCCATGCATGGCGTGGATCCATCCCTTCCCATGATGACGTTGAAGGAGGACTGGCAGTCAATGATGATGAAATCCACGTCCAAGCATCTCTCTGTAGCGCAGACATTCAGGGTCACAATGCCCAAAGGGCAGACCCTCGTGCTGTCGAAAGTGAACAGTGGCTGACAGGTCGGCCTAAGTGTGCTTCGATCCAGACCCATATTCTCGAATGTACTGAGAAACAGGATATCGACGCTGCTTCCATCATCGACTAGGACCCTTCCGACCAATGCGGAGCCGATCTGCAATTTAATCACTAAGGGGTCGCCGTGAGGTTGGCGCACCATAGTTAAATCTTGCTGGGTGAAAACGATAGGGGCGGCAAAGGTGCGGCTTTCCCCTGATATCAAATGGTTGATAGAATGGCCCATCCCCCTCAGGCGCTTCACCCTACCTTTAGCTCTTTTGAGGCATTTTCCCTTCTCCTCTTGATCCTGGGTCGGCTTTGGCCTGCCCACGATGGTCGGCACTATCCTCATGGTCTGCTCTCCTGACCCAGAGGCTTGGGTCTGCTTCCCTTTCTCAGGCTTGGTGACGTCTTCCAGCGGCTGGGTTCTGCTGGTTTTCACGTACTGTTTTAACCTGCCGGCGTGGATCGCCATCATGACCTGTGAGTAAAGGTTGTGGCAGTGGACGGTGTCGTGCCCGAAGTTTTTATGGAATTGGCAATACCTGTTCCTGTTCTTCATATGCTCAGGGACGCCAGATTTGGGCGGGTCTTTGAAAATGCCCCTGTCCTTGTTTTGGAGGTAGATCACGTCGATCGGCGTGTTGAGCTCATACTTTGGCAGAGGGTCATAGAACGTCTTCCTCCTCTTGGCACCTTCCTGACTGTCTCGAATGGGGGCTTCCTGCTTCGGAGCTGGTGCTTGGCACGGTGAAGGCCTCTTCACCTCTTGCGGGGCCAGGGTTTGTACCGGCATCGTTGTTATCGCGGCGAAGGTCTTGGGTACCTTCTGGTAGCTTTCCAGCACCCTGAATGCCCCTTCTGACTTCGCCTGGATGTCTGCCATATCGTACATAAGATTTAGAAGGAGGTGGTCCGATAACATTGATCCTGGCTGCAGGCCTCTGACGAATGAGCCTGCGGCTTGGAACGAGTCGGCGTTATGGACCAATGACATTACCTCGAGGAAACGCGAGGGGTACACTCATGGAGACTCATCTGCGCTCTACTCTAACCGGTCTAGGTCTCGCATGGTTTTTTGCTATCTCCGGACACCTGCGTACTACTTTAGAAAAAGTTTACAGAAGTCTTCGAACCCGTTTATGGACTTTTCCAGGAGCTGTCTGAACCATAGCAGGGCTAGTCCCGCCAAGGTCGTAGAGAAGACTTTATAGGTCACGGCCTCGTCCCTGGTTTCCAGGGCCATCTTCTGTTGAAAGTGGTATATGTGATCGAGGGGGTCAGTTTTCCCCTCGAACGGCCTGAAGGTCGGGGTCGTGAAGTCCCTCGGCCTGGGCTCCATCTGGATCCAGTAGGCAAAGGCCGTCCGGTTGATCCCTCGCATAGTTTGCTCTGCCAAATTGTCGGGGGTCTGGCTGTGATGGGCCCCGATTCTCTTACCCAACTCCGTCATCATCTCTTGCTTCTAGTCGGGAGGCATACCTCCTGGGCTTCCATGGCGTTTTCCGCCCATTGCTTCCCTGGTTTGGAGGGGTCTTGACTGGCTTTGCCGTGCCCCCTGCATCTACGATCCGGTGGGGGTGGGAGCTTCTCCTCGCGGTTGACTTCCGAATTCTTACTGGACCTCTTCATCAAAATCTTCTCTCCGCTGGGTCCTATCTTCACTCGCCAGCAACCTCTTGAGGCGGGAGTTATCTCTGCGTACCTCTGCGACTTCGTCCCTTAAACCCAGGACGGCTTCGTGAGCCATGTCTGCCTTCCGGTTTGCTTCCACCAGGGTGGCAAGCATCTGATCCAGCTTCTGCTCCAGATCTGGTCGTGCTTCTCGGGAACTTCCTTCGGCGTCGGAACGTGTGCTTCTTGTTGTCATCCTTAAGGGTGCTATCAGATGTTGTATGGCTTTTTATTCGTGGAGAGCACGATCGTGAGTCTCCTACTCTTTTTCTCACGCTCAACCGTTCTTCCCACAGACGGCGCCAAACTGTTGGAGCAGTTTCTCACCAGCTGTCCACGTATCTCTGAACCGCTAATGCTGTATTCTCCAACTGTTCATGTGTCCTCACTTTCCCAAAGTATTATGAACTCTAGGCAGGGTCGGAGAGGCGGAGGTGGCCACCTGCAAAGACTCTCCGATGCTTAAGTCAGGTTCAATCTTTGATTTTGGGTAGCAAGGAATTAATTCTGTATGAATATATGTTTGTTTTTTTGCTCATAAGCTTTTTAATGCACTTCTTTTTGTAAGCATATATGCCCCTCTTCGGAAACGCATGGCTCATATATATACATAGTCCTGAGATTGTGACCCATGTGGGTCTCAATCTCAGGACTGAGTACCTTTCTCCTCAAACCTTTTCCCAGAGGTCACGGGCCGAGATTACCGTGATCTTCTCTGTGTCGTTATAGCCTGGTTTCCGCCACCTCTTATGGCTTGAATCTGTCAGGGGTGAGATTTGGATAAATCGCCGTTCTGTCAGGAGTGAGATTTGGACAAATCGCCGTTCTGTCAGGGTGGATTGCCCCTTGTGCCCACTTATCCCAGATCGCATTAAATGCTCTGTCTGGGTCTGGAGTTGTGAGCTGTTCTCCATTATATTCTGGTGGAAGATCCTTAGGGCTTCCGACCCCCCAGCTGTCGAGGTCAGGGTCGGACTGGGCCGGGCCTGTCCAGGGTCTGTGACGGGCTCGGCCCTAACCTCGGGCAGTCCAATGGCCGATGTGGTATTACGTGTGACCCGCATAGCCTTTAGCTAATCACTCTCGACAGCTGTCGGATGGTGGGCCCCGTTTGTGACCTATTCTGCCACTTAATCGTCCACGTGGTGTATGGTTTGAGAACGGATCCCACAATAAGGTTTATTATACTGTCTTTATCTCCTTTCACTTTGATAATATATTGTTGTGTTTTTTCTACAGAATTTTATATTGTTTTAAAATGTTTTTGTAAAATATTATTTGGTATTAATTATAAATTTCTATGAATTAAATTGAACTAATACCAAAATTATTCATATAATTATATATTATGAATATTAATAAATATATTAATGAAAAATATAAAACTATTATTAGGAGCACAAAATCAACCTTGAGAAAACAAAATGTTAGGTATTTGGGGCAACACTAATAGCCCCTATTAAATAATAAATATATAGATTTCCTAATATTTTAATATTTTAATTATTTTTTAATAAAGAATTTAAATTTTTTAGAGGCAATATTTTAAAATTTTTTGCCCTTATTGCTTAACATTATTAGAGGAGATAATTTAAATTTTTTTGCCCCTATTGCTTAACGTTCTTAACATTATTAGAGGAGATAATTTAAATTTTTTTGCCCCTATTGCTTAACGTTATTTGAGGTGACAATTTTAAAAATTTTCACTCCTATTGCTTGACGTTATTAGGAACAAAAAAAATTGTCGCCCCTAAATAATTTTAGGGAAAAATTATTATGAGTGACATATCTAGGGTAATTTTGTCGCCCCTGATTCTCTTCTGAGGGGACTATTAATTTGACTTATAGGGGCAAAAAATGTCGCCCGTAATAGTTCAATTTCTTGTAGTGATTATTCTATCCAGATTTTATCACTTCTAAAAATATAGCTGAATGATATTGAATTAAGCATTTTCAATTTTTTATCAAACAATATCAAATTAAATTTATCTCTTAGGATTCAGATGTCACCAAAATTGCTCCCAACTAACCTGTGTATTTTGTCGTAAAGCAACATTGGTGCACATAAGTCATGCTGAGTGAGAAACAATTAAGCTTGTTTAAATTTTGCGCATAATAAGGTCATGAGCAAAAATAAGACCGTTGCACCAAAATAACCATATGATTATTTATTTGCACAGGTAAAAGTACATATATTACACACTTCTTACACACATCTAAATTACTCTAGCCACATGTACCAAACAAACATAACATTATTTTTCACTTGTTGAAGCCATATAGTTTTACTCTGATTATCAGTAATCTCAGTATGGATCTGCTGGAAGAGGTTTGTCAGCGAGGAATGAGTTGAATAACACTAGTGACCTTGCTGGCTGTGTAATTGGAGTTGCGTGAGAAGCTCCCCTAATGGCGGCATAAGATAATGCATTCCCATACACTTGTACCCATCCACCAACCTGTGCATATTTGACACAAAAACAAAAAAGAAAAGGAAAGAAAAGAAAAGACAAAATTATTAATATACAACAAAAAAGAGAAGAAGCCTTAGGGGAAACTGGATATATCTAACTGGATAGACACAAAACTAGCCTTTCTTCTTTGGTACGACTAAGTGTAATATTAATTTAAAAAAAAGCGATCAAAGTTGCAACAGATACAACTCTGCCACTAATAGACAACACAAACAATAAATAAATCTTCTGTCAAATCTTGATGCAATTCCTGCTCAAAATAGTGTATTCATGCACATCACCTGATTAGCAAATTAGTTTTATAACTTTATGCCATTGATTTAGTAAAATCTTAAGAGAGCAAAATTGGATGAAATAATTGTGGTGTTTATTGATTTGAATTTAGATGAGTCTATCTTAGGGCATAGGAGATCTCCTCCTAGTGTTGTTTGTAATGTTATCTAAGCTGATTTGGCAATTTAATCAATGAAATGCCCCTTTGGACATTTTTTAAGAGAAAAAAAAAATGGACGAAATAATTTGAATTCTATAAAACTAAACGAAAAAGAAAATAATTACGTACTTTTTCTAACATTACAAGAATATAACTATTTTTCGAATTAAGCTCAGCCAATCAGCCAAAAAGACATTTACTGACGAGCTATACTAAATATCATCGACAAATAATAACCCAAAAAATCAACTATCTTTGTGCTAACGAACAACCCATCAGCATACTATTTTATAGGCGCCATTTTACTTTTAACCCCAACAAAATAAAGTCATTTTATTGAAATGCATTTACTGACAGGTTGCGGTTTCCTGTGAATGTCTTTTCTTTTGATTAGGAAGTTAAAATACTGTAATTTTCTAAATAGTTTTTTTTAAATACATTTCCCCAGGCAGTTAGGACCCATCGCTAAAGGTCTAGTTACAACCTAAAACCTGAAATTAGTATAATACCCCTAGAAGAGGTAGAATTCCCAAATTACCCTAAAGTACTCGAGACACCCATAAAGCATGTAAATTTACTAAAATACCCTTGTAGAGGTAGAATTCTCAAAATACCATTGGAGTAGAAGAGATATCCGTGTAAACGGTAGAATTCCTAATATACCTTAAGATTGTGCAGTTTGACCGATATAGGATATAAACTACTTGAAATATCCCTAGGAGATCAAAAATTTCCAAAATACCCCTACAATTGGAAAAATGCCCAAAATGCCCTTAGGCGACTATAAAAACCAAAAATACCCCTAAGATTGGAAAAATACCCAAAATGCCCCTAGGAGAATGTAAAAACCCAAAATACCTGTAGTAAATAGAAAGTGCAAGATGGATTCCAAAATACCCAAAATACACCTACAATTTTGAAAATACCCTATAGGAGATCCAAATTACCCAAAATAATCTAGAGATTCCAAAATTGCCCGAAATGCCCTTAGGAGACCAAAATATCCCAAACTGCCCCTAATACTTCAAAAATACCTAAAATACCACTACCATTATAAAAGTACTTCTAGTTGATTGAAAATACCTAAAACATGCGTAAGATTCTGAAAATACCCAAAATATCCCTACGAGATCAGAAAAAACTAAAATACCTTAGAGAACTTAAGTTGTTTCTTGGTAAATATTTTTTATTAGATTGCATAGTTGGTTCTCTACGCTTGTCAAGGAATGATTTATTGTTTGTAGTTATAATGTGTATATTAGTACACACTGTGACTTTAATAAATCTACGCATTATTTTGTTCATGAAAATGTTACCAAAGACTCGTTCAGGAGTTGATAAGAGATTATGCATTTCGATATTGGTTCTTGAATTGTCTCATTTGGACAGTTTAGGATTATATATTATATGTTGTCGTTCATTTATAAACATTGTTCTTTGGTCGAGTTACAGTGGTATCTCCTTGTATTCTCTGTGTGTGTACTTATAAGTACCACACTTAGGGAAACTGAGGGGAGATGTTCCCAGAATTTCGACATGAATAGAACAATATTTGAGTGAATGATGTGCAATATAATAAAGTAATCTTGAATGGGATAGGGCCTTACTCTCTAGAAATGGAGTGATAAGGTGGATTTTGGACACATGCATATAAAAGCACTTGCATATATGACATTGTATACTTTCTTTACCGAAACTTGTTTGTTGCTTGTGTGGAGAATAGAAGATGGACATCGACAAGAATTGGATAAGCATAAGAAATTGATTATCAATTCAATTTAGAAGAAGTGCTAAGGCTTTTACAGATAGGGCGAAATAATTTGTCAATGATCAAGGTAAAGTTCGATACCTGTGTATGTGATGTTTAAATGAGAAATTTCAAGACTCGAAAACAGTGGAACAACATATAGTTGCGAAAGGCATCCGATAGTCATATACTATATGGTCGTATCACAGAGAAGCGTTTCCTATAGTAACTATTGAAAGCGATGATGAAGAAGATGACATGCATGATCTCATAGCTGACATTGGTGGAATACGCGGACCAAGTCATGAAGTTGATGCAGACTTAAATGACATCCAGATGGTTGGCAAGTAACAGACAGAAAAAGTTTAGCCAATTATTTGAGGAAATATAGAAGGAGCTATATCTAAGATGTAGGCTTAACTTTTTGGTAAAGTTGATACATTTGAAGGTTTTTAACAAGTGGAGCAATAACTCATTTGACATGTTGCTAAAATTTGCTTGAAGCATTTCCTAATGGGCTAATTTACCTAGATCACACTATGATACGAAGGTAAAGTTGCATTACATCGGTCTTGGGTATGAATTAATTCATATCTGTAAGTATGATTGTACTTTTTTCTAGAAGGAGAACGCATAGTTAAACAATTATCCAGTATGTGGTGAGAGCCAATGAGAAAGTGGGAAAAAGGTACTGAAGAAAGTGATGATGTATTTTTCCCTTACACCTGATTTGAAGAGGTTGTATAGTTCTCAACATATTGCAAAGAACATGCGATGGCACAATTCAGAGAGGCCAAAAAAAGATGGTATTCTAGGACACGTTACAGATGGTAGGGCTTGGAATGAGTTTGACCAAAAATATTCTTCATTTGCAACCGATCCACGAAATGTGTGATAGGGGTTGATAATGGATGGGATTAACCCATTTAGGGATATGAGCACTGCTTATAGTATATGGCCAGTTATACCTGTGCCATATAACTTGGCACATTGGAACTGAAGAAACAGGGGGTCAATGATGTTATGTCTCCTGATCTCTGGTCCGGGTGCCCCTGGTAAGGACATGAACGTGTTCTTGAGGCCTTTGGTTGATGAGTTAAAGGAACCGTGGGTCAACAGAGTTGAAACTCAGGATTTAGTAAGTGGTAACATGTTTCAGATGCGGGCTGTAGTGATATAGACCATCAACGACTACCCGACATACGCTCTTATGTCAAGTTGGAGTACAAAAAAGTATAAAGCTTGCCCAACATATAATGAAGAAACACTATCTGTGGGGATCCAAAGTAAGGTAGTGTATATCGGGCATTGGCGCTTTCTTCCAGAGGATGATAAAATGAGGAAGAGTAAACAATATGATAGTCATTATGAACTTAAGAAGCTGCCTATAAAGTACTCTGGTGATGACATATTGAGATAGATTGAGTACTTACAGATCAGGTTGCCTGAGAAGCATAAAGAATATGGGGGAGTCAAGAGAAACTGTATTGCAATTGAGCTGAATTGGTCAAAGAAGAGTATTTGTTTCAAGCTTGAATATTGGTAGCACTTATTACTAAGATATAATTTAAATGTTATGCATATCGAGAAGAATGTATGTGAAAGTATTTTAGGAACTCTCTTGAGCATAGAGGAAAAATCTAAAGATACGGAAAAGGCTAGACTTGATCTTACTAATATAGGTATTCGAAAAGAATTGCATTTGTACAAAGTGGGAAATAGATAGAAGAAGCCACATGCTTCTTACACTTTAAGTGTTATGGAGCGGAAGAAGTTTTGTCAGTTTATTAAATCAGTTCAATTTCCCGATGGATTTACTGCTAACCTAGCCAAAAATGTGAGTGAAATAGAAGACAAGATATCTAGCTTAAGATCATATGACTGTCATGTTTTGTTTTAACGTCTTCTACCTACTAGGATTAGGCCTTCCTTGAAAAAGGAAATTTAGGAAACAATCACCAAGTTGTTCTTTATTTTTCAAAAGACTTATGTATGCACACTTAACGTGGTAGATCTAGAGAAACTAAGAAAATATTGTAAATACTTTGGCCAAGTTGGAAAGAATCTACCCTCTCGCTTTCTTTGATATAATGGTTCACTTGATTCTCTATTTACCAGAAAAGGCAATTCTCGATGGTCCCGTTCATTTTAGATGGATGTATACAATTAAGCAAGTCATGGCTATTTACAAGCAATATGTTCGAAATCGAGCATGTCTAGAAGGTTCTATTGTCGAAGCTTATGTCGTTAACGAGGCCCTTAGATTTTGCTCTCTATATTTACGAGGTGTCGAGACTCGACTTATTTGACGTGATCGTAATGAACTTTATGTTGATACTAATTCTAGCCATATTTTGTCTGTCTTCAAGTTTATTGGTCATGCACTAGGTAAAGAGGACAATATTATTCTTCTACCATCTGATCGGCTTAAAGCTAAATGGTACGTGATGAATAACAGCCTGAAAATACAGAAATATCTTGAGTAAGTACTCTATAGCACTTATGCATTTTTTTCAGTGTCAACAGTAATTCTCAAATGTATGCTGCTACAAATATGTAGTGAGCATATGAGAGTGTTGGAGGCTAAAATTGGCACGAACTTGGAATGACAACAAGAAGTTGAGTTTCCCACATAGTTTCAGACCCGAGTAAGCCTCTTTTGCATTATTTCACAAATTTTGTTATTCATATTCTTAATTTGTGCTTTCTAATGCTCATTCTTTCTTAGAGAAATCAATTACGAGTATCAAGTTCAAATTAGGTCAATGATGAATTGTATGCATTGGCCAGTAGATCCAACTTCTCAACTTTCTCTTATCTTGGTTGTGTAGCCAACAGGGTCAAATTTTTAGTTAAAAAGTGCGACATTAAATTCAAGACTCAGAATTCTGGTGTTTGAGTTCTTCATTTTGATGGAAACTACTTTTATGATGTGTTGGAACAAGTTCTAGAGTTGTCGTATATTAAGGGGTACAATGTATTATTGTTTAGATGTAAGTGGTTCGATACTGATCCGAGAAAAAAGCGGATTCAGCAAGATGAACAATTCACGAGCAAATACATGGGTGCTTACTAGTACAATGATGACCCATTTATACTTGCATCACAACTAGAGTTCATTTATTATACTAATGATGATAAGAATGGGCTATCATGGAAACTTGTTAATAAATACACACCTTAAAATATGTGGGACTTTCCAAATGCCGAAGATGTTTCTGACATTGCATCAACAAGTATTGAAGTTCTAATTTTGCAACAGGTGAATTCTTCATCATTCCAATTATAAGTAAAGCTTCCGGAAATAGAAAATATTCGATTTCATCGGGATGATGTTGATCCAATTGAAGTTGATAATATAGATGATCTTATCTGCCAAGCTTGTGTTGTAATCCCTAATGATTTCGTAATTGATGATGATGAGTTCGAAAATGACACTCTAAAGGAATACAACGATGAAGAAGTTGAACTCGACAACGATAGTGATACAAGTTCTGAAAAAGAGATTGAAATATTTGATGATGTAATTTAATTTTATATTAATCTATGTGTAGGGTTTTTGGAATATTGTGTTTATTATTTTATATGTTGCTATGTAGCACTTCTAAAATTTGTATTTCGTAGGATGTCTAGCCATGGGAGTGCCCCTCCCCCGACCAGTGGTGCGTCTGGTTCTGGCACCAATGATGATTGGCATGACCCCAAGGGGAAGAGGGAAAAGGAGGAGACGAGAGGTTGTGTGGTCATAAAGGAGCTTAGAAGACTTAAGACTGACTGCCTGAAGGTTGAGTACTGTGATAAGACAGGGAAGCCTGTCTTGCACAATGACAAAATATTCTTGAACATTCTTTCCGAAGGTGTTAGAGACACCATCCCAGCCTCTACTCCATCGTGGAAGGATATGAGTAAAAAGCATATTGAGATCATCTTGAACTAAACGGAGATGAGTTAGTTTCCTAAACTATTTACTTTATTTTGTTAAAATAAATAACATCTTTACTAATAATTATTAATTTTAATTTCGCAATCGTAGTTCGATTTCGCTTGAACTAATGCCCTCTTCATTGACCCTATTGAGCAGTCTGTGATGGCATACTTGTGGGATTGGCGTAACCAGATGCGAGAGCATTTCAGAAAGATGGGTAGGAAGAAGGATTTGGCTTTCACAAAGGCCAATCCTTATAAGAATGTTTCCTTAGATGAGTGGAGCATTTTGTGCGACCATTTCGCATCTCAGGAGTTTGAGGTAACTAAAGTACTTGGAAAAAAAAACAACTTGTTACGAGATTACAATTAAAGCTTGAAACTTTCTACTTTTTTAAATTTTTGCAGAAAGTCTCTAGCCATAATTCAAAAAATTGTTTCAAGTAGTTGTACCCTCTTGCATAAGGGTCATCTAGCACAACGAGCCAGATGAGGGCGTTAGTAACAAACTTTTATTTATTTTTTTGTCAATTAACAAAAATGATATAAGTAGTTATTTTATTCTAATTAACTCATTTTTCAGGATACTTGAATACCGGAGAGCCAATAAGTCCTATCGACTATTTTGAGAATTACCATCACAAGGCCTCAAGTTGGCAGAATGAGTACACATAACAGAAGCACATAAGTATTCATCTTTTTGTTTAAATTCTTTAGTTCCATGTAAATAAACGATACTTAAATTTAACGTATTCTTATTTAAATTTTGTAGGTGGAGATGGCGGAGGCTAGGATGGAGGCGCTCATCCAGGCTCAGCTTCGTGCTCATTTTGATCCTCTACTTAGGGACACTGCCGAATCTGTTGAGTCTGTGGTGGGTCGAGAATCCATTGACGAATTCTAGATCATGACCTAGGCTCTTGGGGCTAAATCGAGATGGCAGAAGCAGTTGGGACTGCTCCTTCGATTGAAGAGAGTAGGAGGAAAGTGAGCTTCTAGTGTAGGCCATGTGGTTAATACTATTGCCACTTTAAAGCAGCAGTTGGCCGAGAAAGACTTAGAGAAGTAACGCCACTACGAGGAGACTCAAAGTTAGCTGGCCCAAAAGGACGTGGAGCACGAATGCAGGCTCGATGAGACTTAGGGGCAGTTGAACGAACAACAACGGATGATCCAAATCTTGATTTCATAGCTCGGCATCCAGATGCCACCGCCTCTAGAACAATAGTTTTTTTGTTTTAATATTTAAAACACTTTGTATAATTTTTTTAAATTATTAACATCTGTCTTATTAATTTCTTTGTTTTTAATTATTTTTTGAATTTTTTTAAATTAATTATTTAATTAGTTATTAATTAATAATAAATTAAATAATTATTTTTAAAAAATTAAAATAATACCTTTGCCAACGCATTTTAGTGTCAGAAAAAATAATATATCATTTTATTTTATTATTAAAAAATACTTTTATCGACGCAACTATGCATCGGCAAAAGTAATTCTATTTTTTAATCAATTTAAATTAATACTTTTACCAATGCCTTTTTTGCGTTGGCAAAAGTCTACCTATATTAAAATAATAATTTAAATATACTACCTTTTCGATGATTGATGTTTGCCGACGAAAACATTGCATCGGAAAAAGTCAAGATTTCGTCGGCAAAAGCTACTTTCATCGATGCAAGACTAAATGCATTAGAATGCCACCTTCAACGACGGTTCTTCACCGACAAAGCTCGTCAATAGAAAAATGCCTAGGCAAAGGTTAAATGACTTTTGACGACGAATTTTTTGTACTTTCACCCACGCAAAAGTGCGTCGAAAAAAGTTCCATGCCTTGTAGTGTTATAAAAAGGGACTATGATAAATTATGAAATACCACTCACTTGTTTACTCTCAAACCAAGCTCTGTAAGGTATACTTGTATTCAATCCAAGTTCCTTTGCTACGCCAGCTACTAGACTACGAGTGCTGATTAATGGGATGACTGAATCTTGATCTCCACTGTTAAAGTTTTATAATCACAAAATGTCGGAAATTAAAAAATCTACATATGTTAAGAATATCTCTAAAGTTTTACATAAGAGTTGGAAAATAAATAAAAGAAAAAGAAGAAATAAAGAAAAAGAAAAGCAAATGTTAGATATATATACCTATAAATCAATACCCGGATGCCAGATTTAAGAATTGAGGGCATGATATGTATAGTTGGAATTTCTAGATCACGTAGATCATAATTCAAAATCCTGTCAAGGAGAATGTAGAAAAATATAAGGTGCATGCCAATAAGATAAGAGCTCATTTTCGTTCACAAGAGAAAACCATAAAAACTATAAGGGTCAATTGTGTTTTTATTTCTTATATTTTGTCTGCTTGTTCAGTTTATACGTTACATTTTGATTATTATCAATATTAATTTTCAAATTTGAAATTTATAATAAATTTGTACTTCTCTAAGTCAAACATTAATTTTAACTAGTGAGTTTACCAAAATATTATTTTAACCTCTAAGGATATATTTTAATATTTTATTTATATTTCAAACCAATTAAAATTAATAGTTAAAACAAAAAATATAAAAAAAAAATAGTTTAAAAAACAAATAAAAACTATATGTATTAAATATTATTTGTAATTAAATAATTCTATGCATTTTCAATAAGTTTTAAATTTGAGCTATTTTAATATATATATATATTTATATAAATATATAAACTTTTAAAGGGTATTTTGAAAAAGGCACGGGTCAAAATTAGAGTTTGACACAGAGAGGATAAAAAATTATTAACTGTTGATAAAAGCTAAAATGCAAGGAATAATCTAAACAAATACTCAAAATATATAAAAGATAATCATCCACAATAAATAAGAATGTCATATGAAAACAGGATAGTTTGAAAGTGAATCCAGTATAGTTGTACTTCCCTACGCCTTATGGAATTTTCTTTTTAAAACATCAACAAAACCAAAATTGATATGAAAGAAGACGAAGTTATAATCACAAAATACTTTGTTTTGCCCCTTAAATTGTCAAAATTGTTCAACATTACTCTCATTTAGATTTATCATATTTAGAGGCATATATACTAGTAACCTGGGCCAAACTTAATATTTGTGTTGATCCGTATAGAGTGAAAAAAGAAATTCAAAAGAAAAAAACTTTCATTTATATGTCCTTTTTATTTCCTCTTAAATATTCATTGGGAAACGTAAAAAAAAGAATGAAAGATAATAAGTTTAAGAATTTAAGAATCTAAGGACCAAATTAAACGAAAAAGAATTAAAATTTAAGACTAAAGAGACCTATCTCAATAATTTTGTGACCAATAAAATAATAAATACAATGTTTTAGTTTTGAAAGGATAACATATCAGACTAAAATTGTTCTATCATTTTCTTCTATCGACCTTCGGGAAAAAAGTAGAAAAAGGTTTTTATTAACTTATTTCTACGTGTGTTCCTTTATCATTATGAAGTGAAAACTTAAGTTTATTAAAGAGAAAATTGCAATATTACTATAATTACTCACTTGCTACACAACTTCCAATCTGCGATTCCAACAAGCCGAGCATGCAGAGCCTTCTGCACATCTTTTCTATTCAAATAATTAGATGCTTTTATGTCAATACAATCTCCATACTTCGCTGCAGTTTCCTGTAAATGTATATACGCTCACATTAATATGTATATATATATATATATATATATATTTCCTTTCAAATATGAATTAGTGGAACACGAAGATCTTTTTTAGATGTTACGACTGACGAAAATCTTTACCATTTTTATTTTTTAAGACCAGAATATATAAATTAAAAGAAAAAGATGGAAACAAAAATTTCACCAAGCAAATTCTTGGAGTAATCTCACCTTTTTATCTAGAATCCCAAATGCTCGATAGATTTTCTGTGATTGAATGACAGTTGAATTACAATAGTTTCCAATCACATCATATTCATCAATGAAGTTAATCACTTCCTGGGAGACTTGTTTGGCGAGGAGATAACAATTAGTGGAAAAGTTAGCACCTTTCAACACAAGACCCTCTCTCATATACTGGGAAAAGTTACATAATGAATTGGCAAGTTGAAGTGTTGAATCAGATATCAACCCGTGAGACCAAAAGTATTCACCCCTTGAATTGAAATCCGAGTTGAATTCTAAGAGCGGGTTTCCTATCTGCAATCGCAAATGTTCACTTGCATATATACATGTACATTTATATACCCATATATATAATCAGACAATTAATTATATCAAGTAATACAGCATGTTCTACTTACAGCAATCCCTTTCAGATTCAACTTTACGTTAGAGTTGTTCAAAATGAGTTGGGCAAGTTGTGGCACATAGTGACCTTGAAAAAGGAATAAAGAACGTAATTAGCTAATTAAAGACCAATTTGCAGATATTTAATTGAACTTTAGCCTTTTAATCAATACTTTTTTACCATTTGTTGTGTTATATATAGTACTGCCAAAAACTGTATCATAATTGAGTGTTAAATAATACTTCTTTTGTTTTAATAAAAACACATTAATGAGAAGAAGCATGATCAAGTAGCACTAAATTAATATATCTTATCAACTAGGTCGGCGACTCAAAATACGGTCGAAGATACATAATCAGTTTTTTTGTTTGAACGGTGAAGACGTCAACGAAATTGTTAAAAATAAAAGGGATTGCACATAAGTCAAGTCAACATTGTGGGCTCTGTAAAAGTACAAATAAGGGGCAAATGAATGCCTAAAGTTTAACGCTTATCATCTCTACTTGTTTAACAGAATATTTCTATCAGATTTGTCATGGTCGATTTGAGCTATTCATTGAAGTAGAACTTACGTCAGACCTACCCTAATGAATGGTTGCCTAATTTAAAATATAATATATCTAACAAAACCTAGCTGTGGAAATATTATATATATCTGTATATATATATGTTTCGATAAGATTACAAGGAACTCTATTGGATCTATTATACATTGAAAACTAAACATCAATACACCTCCTGGCTTAATTTGTTATTAACATTCTCACTTGGCTTTTATGTTTGTTGTTTTTTTCTTTTTTTCTTTTTTCGTATTTGTAAAATTTGGTTGAGTATTAAGTTCGTCCGAATTGAAAACAATGACGATGATATATGAAAATATTCCTAGCAATCAAAGAGAGAATAGGAAAATAACAAGCATAAAAAATATAAAATAAAACTCGCACCTCCATAGCTCTCCCCTGCAATGTAAAAGTCTGTACTTTTATATTCCGGAAATTTGTCAAACCAGCGTTTCAAGAATGTGAGGCTGTCTCGTGCTTAACACAAAAAATTCAGCTTTATTAATGTATAATATATATATATATATATGTATAAATACACTTTTTTAGGGGAAAAAATATATATTAAATCATTATGAAAACTTCCAAATTTAATACACGGACATTTTACATAACGCCACCGAATGAGATATAGATATGTATATAATATATATGAATATACACAAATGCATATTTCGTACGAAAGCGCAAATATATATATATAGATTCATTATTGATCATAGGTACATAAAGTTAAAAAGTAAAACCTGCAATTTCGTCGTTCACGTTGATGTAAAATGATTGATTTGCAGAATAGGAAAAACCAACTCCTGCCGGGGACTCCAAGTACAATATATTGGCCTCTGTAAATTAAAAAAAAAAAAGGCTTATGTCAGATTAAGTCGTTATTTATTTATCTATGTGTTCCTGAGAACAGTCATCAGGTGTCATGATCTGGAAAATGATGGGATTTTGCACCTATATTGGATCACCAAATTAATAATTCAAAAATAAGGATCACCAAATATTCGTGAAAGATCATGAAGTGGACATTAATCGATAATGCTTGATAAATATGAGAGAATATCCACATCAAAATTTCAGATGGATGTTAATTTTCTACAGCTCAGAGAATTAAAGAAGAATCAATATAAATAAGAATTATTAATATGCAGTTTGTGACGATGATCAAAACCTTTGTTCCAACTGTACTCATTTCGAATAAGATGATTTCCATTAACTTTGAAGGGACCATGTTCAGTAAAAGCGCCATATCCAACAGACGAACAACCAGGCCCTACAAAATTTTCGAAAGAACAAAGATAAGCATGTTCACCATAACATAAGTTCTAGTCTTTTAGCGTTAAATCAGTGGCATTATTTAGATTTTGGGTTCGTTTCCAAAAAAGAAAAACTTGATCATTCTAGCATATTTATAATTTTCGATGAATTGGCTATGTAATTGTCAACATTAAAACTCGACATTTTCAAGTCTTGAGAATAATTTAACAAAGTGGATGTAGTATAGTATTACGGTATACATCACCATGCATGTAAGTTATATGAAGATTATATCACTAGCATATGGAAGATGCTGAAGAATACACGCGGTGCTTAATAGTACTATAATTAATAGAGGTGTGAGTCGGGCACTCACATTTCTATTCGCATGTGAGAGCAACAATTGTCCTATAGCATCGCTTCTAATATATAGTGACGTAATTAATATGAAGCACTTAACCACATATAAATTAATTGCGTCATGATCAATTGCAATAACGGATACATGAGTGGGAAACTTCGATGATCGGGTGGACGAACAAAATTAGACCTGCCGTACATATATACTGATGATATACAGAAAATTTTACCTCCATTAAGCCATAGAACCAGGGGCTTAGAGAGAGGGTCTTTCTCAGCTTCAACAAGGTAGTAAAACAGCGCTCTATCTTGCTTTTCATCTACGGTGATGTACCCTGAGAATTGCTGAAACCTGACTTTTGGTTGACCAGGTAATCTCACGATTTTGTCAGATACATGAAACGAATTCACAGTCATGAACCACAATATTTGCACAAGTACTATCATGCAAGTAATTCTTGCCCCTTCCCGTAGTTTAAGAAACGACGACATATTATTTTTGTGTTTTGTCTGAAAAAAATTTGAGAGTCAATTTTGGCTTTGAGGAAAGTAGTTTAATTCTGTCTACTATATATATGAGTGTAACAGTCTTGACGGAAATGTTATGGTCCTCACTTGAGGGGATTAATTAATTCAGGTAATGAGATTGTCAAAACCGTGTGAGGCATGTGTTTCACCTCTTTGAATTATTAACGCAATTTCCGCTTCCTTGAATTTTCAAAGGAGAGAAAATATAGGTGTGGCGTAATTTGACCGGAAAATTATGTTACGAGGACAATATTGTCTGCATATTTATGTTTTTAATTTATTTTTGCTTATCTTTCACTTCGGATAAGCATATGCAGCATTATTTGAAGATGCCTTTATTTGAAAAATGATCAAATTAGCTGTCCGGCAGGTTTATCTAATTAGTTTTACAATATTATGTGAAGTCAATAGTACGAGGCTAGCTGGCTGTTCTAAGGACCTCAGATCTCTTTTTAATTTTTTGTCTCCGGCCAAATTATGTTCAATCTGTTACGACCCAAATCCCGGACTAGTAGTAGAAAAAAATTTTACAAGTAAAAATTCAATAATTATTTTTGAAAAATTTATAAAAATAGTTTTATAGTAAAATTCTCACAGTTTTGTGATCGTTATTAGACATAGACCGTTAATAAAATTTATTAAACAAACTAAGTATCATGATCAGCATTCTCACAATTCCAGCATAGTGGTTTTACATACCAAGTTCGTGAACTGGGCTCTTAAGTATTAATACAAGCCAAGATATATGAACATAATTATTTTACAAACTTACTTTCCAACAAGGTTTCTATGGTCACACACTGAGCACTATTTGAGAGTGGAAAAATAAGAGGCGAGCATTCACATGCTCAGTAAGAATTCAATTACCCTTTTGAATAGATGCAATTTCTCAAACCTGCATAGTTAGTATCTTTAAATCTATTTATAAATTAAGTTTAAAAATAATTAAAATCCAGAATATCACATATTCAAATACAAAATCAAAAGCACATCATTATACATATCATACATCAACAAGATATAAGGAGTGAGCTTTTATCCTCCCATCACAGCCTTGTAATACTTCTGTAGTAGAAGTACCCAGCATCTTAACACTACCTAATGGTGTATCAGCAAAAACCTATATAAGGATCTAGGTATGTAAACTACCGCGATGCAATAGTGGAACTCAAGTATGTGATCCTATGATATGTACAATATATAATAGTTCAAAATAATCATACATCTAAGATTCAAATCAAATCATGCTTTAAAAGCCAATTTCATATTATTCTACGATTTACTGTATCATGGACAACACACCCCTGTTTTACCCCATAATCACAATATAAAAATAAGTATAAAAATGCACATAGTTTAATCCAAATATAATACAATACGTTTCAACAATTTGTCAAATAATCCTAAAATCATGATTTTTTATAAATAACTTTAGATGCAATTATAAATTAAAATAAATATAAAATCAGATAATCGAACCCCTACCTCGATACGGTAGCAATACCAAGTTAATGACACTTGGAGAAACTCCTGTTGGTTACTTGGGTGTTCAAACGGTCATTTTGGAATCTCGTTAAGTCCACTTTAAAAAGTGACTCTTCAAACGGAGCCTCAGATAGAGAAACAGATGTCACGACTAAATTTAGAGAATCTAAAATATTAGGCGAGATATATAATTTGTCAAAACTAAGTCATGGGGCAGGACTCCGCCTGTGGCAAGCAAAACGATATTATTCGCGAGCCACAAATTTTGATCTTCATACCACTTCGAAATATAGTGATATTTTATATCAAAATTTGTCTCTTGACCTTATTGAGTCCAAATTCAAAGTCGGAATTCAGTTTCGAATTTCCGAGTCTTAAATAGGCTCTAAAATATGAAACTTACAAAAATACCACTTTTTAAAAATATTTAGAAAAGTGTCTACTTTTCCAATTCGATAATTACTGCACTTCTGAATACCGTTTTAACTTCTACAAACCATAATTACTCATGATTTCTACCATTGTTTCACCTTGTATAATTACTTTGGGTAAATTAATTATCTAATGAAATAATTATAAAAATATCACTTTTTAGAAACTTTAATAAAACAGCTAAAACGGTAAAATTCTTACTGGCAACAAGATGACGGCCAAGACCGGTTAGCAAATGACGGCGATGATGAAAAAAATCCAATGATGCTACTGGTATCACGAATGGAAGTCTGACAGAGAATCTATGGCTGAAAAATAGCAACGATGGTAGAAACTTCGGAGAGCTCGATCTTTGGCGAGGGATGGTGAAACTCAGTGATAATGGTCGATGTTGGCTCATCAGTAGCTGGTGATAGCATGGGCTAGTGCATCGGCATCGGGCTCCAACAGAAGCTTGGTGCTTTGGGCTCTCGGGGACTTCATGTGAGAAGAGAAAATTTGTGAGGGATTTATTGGCAATTTTAAGAACTTTAGCCCCTAATAAAGTATTTCAAATATTTTGATATTAATATTCTGAAAATTAATATTTATCAAAATACCATTGACTAAAAATTATCCTTTTTGCCATTTAAAAATGAGGATTCTACACAACTGATGTGTATACATGCCACATTTTTAATTTAACCATTTAGTTTCCGATAAGAAATTGGAAATGGTAAGTAGTTAAACATATTGATTCTGTTTGGTGGCTACAAAATACAAACGAACTTATATATATAATTTTTATATTAGGTTTCCATAACATAAAATTTATTTTCTAATGCTTTT
>JXTB01000070.1:925888-943314 GCA_002914805.1 Parasponia andersonii
CATCCTCATCGCGGATCCGAAGGCGACCTTGGTGGAACGACGCTTCATTCGCTCCCAACCTTCTTCAGATGTAAAACGGTCGATGAAGGCGGCAATCATTCCAGCCTTCTCTGGTAGTTGGTTTAGGAGTGCGAACAGTTCGTCGCCTTTATCCGCCAGGTTCGGTTCGAAGGAGGTAGCAGCCTCGGTAGGAGGCACTGAAGTGCTCGCTGGCTGAGGTGGTGAAGGGGGCGAGCTCGCAGGGACGTCCTCGAAGACGACTTTTCTCTTTTTCGAGCAGTCGACCTTCTCCTTCCCTTTTGATGGCGGCGTACTCTCGGGTGTTTTGGTTTTTGCCATTGACCCGAGAGTTGACGGAGGAGCTCGCAGACCGCTTCCAATAACCATCTCTGTACAATAGGATGTGTTAATAAATGAGGAAACAAAACATAAAGGGTTAGAATAAGCGTGCGATTACCTTCTTCCTGGGGAGTTGGTTGAGGAGCTGGTGGGGATTCGGTCTCTGGCGACGAGGGCTCTGAGCGAGGTGGTGTGTTCGGTGCTTTCCTTTTCCTTATCCTGGAGGACGAGGCACCCAAGTTAGACTTCTTGGGCTTCTTCTTCAAGCTCGCCGATCTGGAGGAGAGGACCGGGGGGTCTGGGAATGCGGCGCCCTTTGGTATCAGACCACAAGCGACCAGGTTCTTTGATGTGCCTAGAACCTTCCAGTTAAATTCTTCAACTGGAAGCTCGTTGATTGCATATACTCTTGTGAGCTGTTCACTTGAGAGTCCTGGTCGATCCCTATTATCTGCGATGACATTGGAAATGCGATCAGTACAAAGAATAGTTAAAACAAATAAGACAGCAAGTTAGAAGACTACCTACGGGGGTTTTGGAAGAAGCCATTGGCTGCATAGTCAAAATGGAAAAATGGATTTTTCCATTTTCCCATGTTGTTGCGAACCCCGTAGATCATTTTAATGGCTTGATTCGACCACTTGCTCGCATAGAAGAAGCCGAAGACTGCGAATTTGACTTCACTTGGTAGAACCAAGCGAATTCCTCGGGAGAAGGGTTTTCTAAACCTAACTTATGATACAAAATATACAAGCTTACCATATATCTATAAGTGTTGGGGGTCAATTGAAAAGGGACGACCCCATAGTAATCTATTATTGATTTTATATACGGGTGAAGGGGAAGATGCACACCGCACTTGAGGACCGCCTCAGAAAATGAAGCGAGCTTACGAGGAGGCGTGTGTGGATGGTTGAACTCCATCGGAAGACGCAGGGGGATGGCAATCTTGTAGCTACTCGCGATTTTCCTGAGTTTGTTCGCCGTGCAGCTCGTTCGGACATTCGTGCATGACCAGTTCCCCTCTATATATTGGTAGCCTGAAGAAAATGTCAGAGCATCCCTAATGTGTCTGGGCCATTGATCCTGGGGAAGATCGCCTATTCGAGGACTATTTTGTCTTGCCCCAGTTATTTCTATCTCGGGTTCAGACTCGGAGTAATCCTCAAGGTTAATGGTACTAACACTTGAGCCGGATTCCCCAGAAAAGGCATTTCCTTCCCTAAATAGTTCTTCACTACTAGACATCTGAAAAGAAATATGCAGGGGTTCAGATAGAGGATTTCTACTATTCTGGGAATTTATCCTAGGGTTACATTAAAATGTTCAAGCAGTTCGTCAGAAAATGTTCGAGCAGTTCATCAAAAGTGTTCGAGCAGTTCATCAGAAATGTTCGAGCAGTTTATCAGTAAATGAACCGACAGTTCAGTAAGAGTAAGTTAGGGTATCAGACCCTAGAGATTGAAGATAGGATCATTTCTAGCACTTCTACTCTACAGACTAAAGAGTATAAAAACATATTTCTTATTTCGCTTCGGTGAAATAAGTTTAATCCCAGAGTGAAGTTGTTTTCAGGAATGAAATAAATAAGAGAAGATACTGACCTTTCTTCAAGAGAGATTTGAGTCGGTTCAAAATGATGATGAAGAAGCAGCAGCGATTGGAGCGACCTCGGAGGAAGAACGACGTTAAGGCTTTTGAGTTTTCTGAAGTTTTTCGGGTAAAATGAGAGAGACGGATGATTTCTAATATTTATAACCTAACCACCGTTAGATCGCAGCCGTAGATCGGAGGATTTGAATTTTAAATCTGAAGGCTAAGGACTGCGCGGGATTTAAATCTATCCGAAAAGTCAGGATTATTTAAAATTTGAAAAGATTTGGAAAGATTTGGTGACGGTTGGTGTCAATCAGGCTTCCTCGAATTTCGTTCCTGGCTACACGTGTTCCGTTCTGACAGAGAGGAGGATACGCGTGATCTTGAAAGAGGAGATTTGGAATCTGACGGATCTTCGATTACTCAAATCACAGGTTTTATGACATCACAAGGTCGCACGGTAATTAGAAGCTCCATTTCGTCCTAAAGAACTAATGGAGCTGGGGGGCAATTGTTGTGCGGTCTAAAATCCTAAGGTCGCGTAAGGATTATATGCGACCTCTCCCGTGATGGTTATATGCGACCTTGCTCGTGATGGTTATATGCGACCTCGCTCGTGATGGTTATATGCGACCTCTTCCACAGGTTTTGTGCGATCTTCTCCGTGCAGTTTGCCTTGACAAACAGGAAACCTATGAAGAGAAGAAAACACGTAACTGCCATAAAGGAAACCTACGAGAAGAGGGAAACTAATAAATGTTATGGAGAAGAAACCTACAAGGAAAGGGGAACTGAAGACTCCTGTTTGTGATACACTAGTTATCTTTTTTGAATAGTTATCCAATTGTATTGTTACCTAATTTATGTTACCCAATTGTATAGTTACCCGTTTATACAATTAGGATCCTAGAGACATAAGGAACCTAGGAACATATGGTCACTACAATCTATATAAAGGGGGGCTCTATGTTTCGAAAAAGTTATCACCAATTTCTGGACAGAAACAAGTCACAGAGAATAGAAGTCAGAGCAAATTCAAGTTTGGGTAGTCTATGGCATTAATATTCTTCAATAGTTTTTTAGTCTTTCCGATTCCCAGATAGAATTGTAACCTTGAGTGTTCATAATTATTCATAAATTAGTGAGAAAACAGTGGACGTAGGCTCATCTTTTTCGGGGCCGAACCACTATAAAATCCCCTCTCCATATTTGCTTTGATTATTACTTCAATTCACGCAAGCCACATCTCTTGATTTTTCATAAATTTATTGTTGATAAAACCTCCATCAACAGTTTCTATTCACCTTTTCTCCACCCAAGCTAATTCCAAGGAGTTGAGCAATGTTCTTTCATTCAGGATAGGGATTTCTGGATTCTAGTTTGTAAACTTAGTCACTTAAGTCACAATACATCTCTATACATGATCGTATACATAGAT
Source organism: Parasponia andersonii (assembly GCA_002914805.1). Classification (NCBI taxonomy): domain Eukaryota; kingdom Viridiplantae; phylum Streptophyta; class Magnoliopsida; order Rosales; family Cannabaceae; genus Trema; species Trema andersonii. The sequence goes on from JXTB01000070.1 coordinate 929,262, forward strand.
AAAAACCCCTATTAGCACAACTATAAAATCAACATATATGCATATATACAGAAATACACATACTTTTACATGAATAATGAAAAGCAGTCAATTATACAAAAATGGAGCTTACGACGACATTAGGGGCGTAAATTCGAGAGCGAGAATTGTAGTGAAAAAGAGTTCTACGAAAATGAAATCAAATCTGATTTAGGACTCGAGAAAAAGCCAAAATCATTTATGGGAATCAATCGGCGATAATGATGACGAAGACCAACTTGTATATGGGTGGATTTGGAGGAAAAATGTGAACTTGACTACCATGAATGACGTCACGAGCTTCAAAAGAGGAGGACTCGGTTGTTGGGCTTCTTAGATCTCAGCAATAGAAAAAGAGGGAGAAAAAGGGAAAACAAATATTTATCTTAAAGACACCTCATTAACTTAAATAAAATGATGATACTGTATATTTGAGATTTGTTTAAAATGATGTCTATTCCTAATTTTCTCTTTTTTAAAAAGGCATATTTGATANCTATTCAGGAATTCTCTCTCTAATATTTTTTTTCTTTCTCTAAAACTCTTCCTCTCTTTCTCTAAATTCTTCTCTTCTTCTTCCTAAATTCCTCTTTTTTTTTCTTCATTCTCTCATCTTTTCTAAATTTTCACTCTTATTCTACATCAAAATCACTTTAAACTTAACCACTATACGCATATCTCTGTTAGCATTAAAAAAAATTCAACATACGTCATGTTATGATATACATGTCAATAACTACATAACTTTGTATTTCAATAAATAGAAATTCTAAATGTTGTTTTTACGAAAAACAAATACCAAATTTAGATAATTAATTTTCTTGTCCTAGTTTAATCCCCTTTTGTGTTTCTTTCAGTCCAAAAAAAAACCTTGTGGTTTCCTTATCTTTCTGACAGTAGGTTACCAAAAAAAAGAAAAAAAAAAAAAAAAACAATACGACAGTTTGCACCCAAGCCGACACCACCACCACCACCACCACCATCATCAGCACACCGCTTCCGTCATTATGCTCCCCGTTACCCTTCACCTTCCTTCGACAACACCGTCACATTTTTTGTCATTGTTTTCAGTCCCACCAAGCTTCAAGAACCGAATTCGAGCCACCACATCGCAGTTGGACGACAACCAGCCCATAACTCCAATCACCGCAAGTCACTTTAATCCTTATCACCTTCTGCGTCGCACCTGTTTTTTAAACCACAGTCAGAGTCACCCGCAAGTTGACATGTTCCATAACTGCAACTCCGATCGTTGTTGCCTAGCGTCGTTGTCCACAACACGTGAGATTCTGAAATAGCTTTGATAATTATTAGTTGCCAAATAGTTTCATCATCTTGTTGCAGCCATCATTCAAAGTTCAACCCACCACTCCGGTAAGTCTGTTCAAGTCCAGTAGCAAGCCCATAAGTCCATTCAAGCCCATTCACGTCCACAAGTCCATTCCAGCCCATTGGCCACTACCTGCCTATATCGGCCCAGTTGAAAGAACAAATAGTTGGTGTTGTTTTAGATGATCTTTTTGCCAATGTTGGGTACAATTTCTTCTACGTTGACAATCGTGCTCTTAGATTAGTTTGTTTAATATTTTAATTAAATTTACAACCGATCTTAGTTAACTACAAGATTATTATTTTTATTTTTATTTTTCTCTACAAGAAAAATAAAAAAAAAACACATTAAAAAAAAAGAAAAAAAGTTTTGTCTTTTTTTTTTAGGATTTTGCATCATTACATAATTCTTATCATTAGATTCATATTGTGTTCATCTTTGCTTGATTTATTGTTCTCAATAGTAAATACAATTTTAGTCTTATCTCAACATCACTTTCTTTTTCTTTTTCACCATGCATATGACTATGAAAGACCTTGAAAGCCTTGTTAAAGCTATAGAGAATCGTCAAAATCAACATGATAAAAGATCTGATAAAATAGAAAACATGCTTCAAACTCTTACAGATGTTGTAGCTAAGTATAACACCAAAATGGATAATATGGATGAAGAAATTAGACAAATCAATCGTAATAATGAAAAAACATTTACTGATCCTACTTTTGTGTCAAATGTCTCTCCAAAGTCTAGTTCTCCCATTCATCTTAAAATAGTAAACACCACCTTTTAGGTTTATTACTTACCCTAACTTGTCCCATTCACATAGGCACATCTAGTACTTTTTCTCTGATAGTCAATGCCTATCCCAACACTTACAATGCTCCTAACCATATTCTTCCGCCTTTGTCCCACCCATTATCCTAGGCATATCGAACCTTAAGATAGACAACCTCAATATCAGCCTCACTATCTAACACACAAAAATACTTATGTTGACAATCCAATTAGAAAAGTTAAATTAGATTATCTAGAGTTTGATGGCAAGTTAGACCCCTTTGCTTTTTTACGTTACTTAGATCAAATAGATGAATACTTTGATTGGTATAGTATGATTGAGGCTTAGCATATTAGTATGGCTAGGATTAAGCTAGTGGGTGATGCAAAGTATTTTTGAAAAACTGTTGTTCATGATATTGACCTCAGACTTTGTCCATTAATTCTAACTTGGGATGAAATGAGACATGTTCTTAAGACTAAATACATACCACATTACTATATGAATGAGTTGTTAGATTAATTTCTTATCCTTTGACAAAACAACTCCATACTTAGTATATATACATCCCAATTTGAGTCTTTAAAGGTCTGATGATAGGTTAATGAAGAAGAGAGGGTTCTTATTTTTAGTTTGTCACTAGACTTAAGCCCGATCTTAATCATGAGATTAGAGTTCTCCCTTATATACTTTAGCTTCATTTATCAGACAACCATAGAGTATGAGAGATACCTTAATTCTAGCTCTAGGTGTGCCACTTTTCAGACCTCTAGTTATACTAGTACCTATCCTAGGTCTAGCTTTAGTTCTCTAATTGCCAATTCTACACCACCGATAGTATCTACCTATTGCCTCTTCCCTAGCTTCAAATCAAAATATATCGCAAGTTTCCTCTGGCTCTTACAATTATACGACCTAGATAGAGTGTTATTATTGTCATATCAAAATGTACTTTAGTCCTTGATTGTGAGGATGATTCCTAACCTAAGGATGATAATGAACTTTTGCTGATAAATCCTTTAGAGCCCAATTATGAGGATGATCCTTCTGTGATTTATGAGGATGACTCTCTCAATAATGAGGAATAACTTTCTATAATGCGGTGCATTTTGTCTACTCTTAGTGATAGAGATTTGTGGAAATGTACTACTATTTTTCATACCTTTATTCCACTCAACAAGAAAATGTGTAAGTTAGTCATAGATGGGAGGAGTTCTATGAACGTAGTTTCTGAGATTGCAATTGATAGATTTGGACTTAAGATCGAACTACATCGTCGTCTATTTAAGGTCTCTTGGATAGATAAGACTTCCTTACCTATTAAAGAGTATTACCTCATCACACTTAAGATTGGATCATATTCTGAGGACATTTACTGTGAGATTTTACTTATGCAAACTGGCCGTCTTTTGTTAGGTTGTCCTTGGTTATATGATAATAATATGACACATTGTGGCCGTGCCAACATGTATAGATTCACCCATGATAAGGCAACCGTTCTTTTGCGACCTGCAAAGCCTGTCACTCGAGCTTGTCTAGTAGCTAAATCATCATTTAACACACCTAAAAGGCACCAGATATAGATCTTGTCCCATAAAATTTTTAAAAAGAAGGCATTGAGTTTGGATTTGTATTTTCCCTTATAGCTACAGATAGTTTTGCCATGAGTTCTCAGTCTTTAGATCATCCGCATGATGTCTCTTATCTGTTAGATAAGTTTAAAGATATTTTACCTAATGAGTTACCTACTAAGCTACCACATTTTAGGGATATTCAGCATGCCATTGACTTAGTTCCTGGTTCCCAGTTGCCTAACCTTCCTAATTATAGAATGAATCCTATAAAAAGGAGCTGAATTGAATAGACAAATTGAGAGTCTTCTAGAAAAAAGTTTTGTTTACCATAGTCTTAGTTCTTGTGTTGTTCCTGCTCTGTTAACTCCTAAAAAAGATAGATCTTGGAGAATGTGTATAGATAGTAGAGCTATTAATAATATCATAATCAAGTATAGGTTTCCTATTCCTAGACCTGAGGATATGTTAGATGAGCTAGATAATGTCCAATGGTTTTCTAAGATTGATCTACATAGTAGATACCATCAGATTAGGATTTGCCCATGTAATGAATGGAAAATAGCCTTTAAGACACAAGATGGTCTTATGAATGGCTAGTCATGCCTTTTGGAATCTTTAATTCGTCTAGTACTTTTTTGGGTGTCATGACACATGTCTTACGTCCTTTTATAGGAAAGTTCCTTGTTGTATACTTTAATAATATTCTCATTTACATTCAGACAAGGGATGGCCATTTAGAACTCCTTCATAGGGTTTTGATGACTCTTCGTGCTGAAAAATTATTTGCCAACCTCAAAAAGTGCACATTCATTATCCCTGCTCAAGGTATTTCAGCCGACCTTGACAAGGTTAAAGCTATTCGAAAATGACCAGAACTTACTACCTTCACTGATGCCTATAGTTTTTATAGTTTAGTATCATTCTATAGGAGATTCATAAAGGGTTTTAGTACTATTGCTTCCCTAATCATCAAGTGTTTGAAGTTAGGTATTGTTTAGTAGACCCCAGCTATACATAAAGTTTATATTGATATTAAGTAAAAGATGATAAAAACTCTTGTTCTTAGGCACCCTGACTTTTCTAAGGTATTTGAAGTTGCATGTGATGCTTTCGGTGTAGGAAAAGGAGGTGTTCTTAGTCAGCATGGTCACCTTGCTGCTTACTTTAGTGAGAAACTCAATGAGGAAAAACAACACTATTCCACTTATGATAAGGAGTTTTATACTATTGTCTAGTCCCTTCATCATTGGCATTATTATCTATTGCCCAAGGAGTTTGTCCTCTGTTTTGACCATCAAGCCTTTTGTTACCTTCATTCCCAGAGTCAGTTGAGCTTTAGACATATTAAGTAGGTTTCAGGATTATACTTTTGTTCTCAAATACCATGCCAGGGTAGAAAATAAGGCCGCTAGTGCTCTTAGTTGTGTCGCCATTGTTATTCATTCTATGCATAATATTGTGGTAAGTTTTAAGTGCCATAAGGATGAATACTCTCAGTGTTCATATTTTAGAATCACTTATCACGAGGCTTTAGATAACCTTACTCCTACACAAGTTTATTTTTTTATTATGGATGGTTATCTTTTCAAAGTTGTTAAGTTGTGTATTTCTCATACTTCACTTCAACATTTCTTAGTATAGAAATTACATGCTAGAGGTTTAGCAGAAAACTTTGGTAGGGATAAGTGTAAGAAAAATTTACCATAATTTACATATCAACATAGAATGCAAATTGCGGAATTGATAAATAAATACCTGTTGAATATATAAGTAGAGATTAGAGCAGCAAAAACCTTGAATAACTTTGTGCACAAATGCACATGTTAGGCTTACGTCTTCCTCAATCTTCTCCTAACTTTTCAAGACTGCTATCAATAGGGCAAGCGTGTCTAAGTTGTATACAGAGAGATGAGGGGACCTAGCCTATAGTTACCCTTATATAGAGGTTTCACCCATTAAAAAACTCTAAAAGGCATATATTAAAATATCATATCACTAATTGGCCCAAAGCTTAAGAGATCCACCAAGCTTAATTCTTAATTATGAGTACAAATAATAAACGGGGCCGTAAAGTATTAGTTAAGCAATAATCCAATCTGTTTTTGACAAAACAAAAAAAAAAAGCCCAATAAATGACTATACAAATAGATAAATTCTAACATTCTCCCACTTGTGCAATATTAATTAGTAGTTTTAATATTTTAAAAAATAACTTTAGAATACGTTTCCCGGATTGTACAAATGAAATGAAAAAATTGTGACCATTTCAAAAGAAAACATAGCTTAATTGAAAAATATCTCTTAAATATGATCCGTCCAACATAACTACTAGTATCAAATCATAGTCATCATTATGTTATTAATCACATAAATTCGCACTATAGTTATATTCCCAGAAACTATGTTGATATGATCACAATGATATGAATGTGTAGAATAGACAATACCACTAACATGAAAAGTGAAACTAGATGCTCCCATAAGTGGTCAATGTGCATAGCCTATATCGGTCTTTTAAACATCACTTAGCATGGAAATTGAAACTGCATGTCTTCAAAAGTGACAAAAAAATATTTCCTAATGGAAATACAAGCACAACTACTCAAAAGTACACAATGACATCATAACTTTATAAACTTATATGCTAATAAGATTAACATGTGCATAATCAAAAGTGTAATAACAACTGCAATAATAAAAATAAGAATAACATAATAACATGGATCTATAAATAATGCATCTATTAAGTTTATTACAAAATTAAACTGCAAGAAATAAACTAAATAGAATAAAGACTCCCACTAACTAAGTACATCAAAAGATCCTAAGACCCCTATATTATCAATGTGCCTTTTAAAATCAACATGTCTAACTCCTTTGATTAATAGATCTGCAACTATAACTCCAGTGCTAATCTGCTCTACAATGGTATCACCTTTTTTAACCATATCTTTAACCACAAGATACTTGATCTCTATATGCTTTAAACCACTAGAGCTTTTATTATTCTTTGTAAAAAAAACCACATCACAATTATCACAGTAAATAATGAGTAGCCTAGAGATGGAATCAACAATTAAAAGCCTATAAATAAAATTCTTTAACCATATAGCTTGAGTTGCAACTCCATAATAAGCAACAAATTCTACCTGCACAGTAAATGAGGCCACAAGACTTTGCTTTGTACTTTTTCAAGAAATTACTCCACTAACCAATATAAAAATATATCTTAAAGTAGATTTTTGATCATCAGGACACCCAGAAAAATCAGCATCTATATATCCAATTACCTCAAGGTGATCCACTTTTTTGTAAACAAGTATGAAATCTTTAATGTGCCACAAATATCTCATTAACCTTTTAGCAGCCATCCAATGTTCTACATCAGGATTGGAAAAAAATTTTCCTAATACATTCATAGCAAAAATAATATCAGGTCTAGTACAAACCTGAGCATACATCAAATTACCCACAACACTAGCATAACGCATATCCTTCATATGTTGTCTTTCTACCTCATTCACTGGATATTTACTCTTTTTAAGTACATCTACTTTAATAGCAGGAACCTCTCCAGATTTGCAACCTTGCATATTAAATCTTTTAAGAACACACTCTATATATGCCTTTTGAGAAAAGCCCAACAAATTACGTGATCTGTTTCTGTGAATCTCAATACTAAGAACAAAAGATACTTCACCAAGATCTTTTTGTCAACAGTCTCAGAAAGTAATCATTTAGTATCATGAAGCATATTCAAATCACTACTAGCAAGAACGATATCATCAACATATAAGACAGAAAAATAAATTTGCTCCCACTAAGTTTGAGGTAAATACATTCATCTATTTTGTTTTCAACAAAACCAAGTGAGGTCACAACTTCATCAAACTTCAAGTACCATTGCCTGGACGTCTACTTGAGACCATAAATAGATTTCTTTAACTTGCATATTAAGTATTCTTTCCCACTCTCTACAAAACCATCTGGTTATTGTATATACACTTCTTATTGCAAGTTACCATTTAGAAAAGTTATTTTCACATCCATTTGATGAAGTTTTAAATCAAAATGTGCCATTAGTACCATAATTATTCTGAAGTCAGAGAATACAAGTGAAAATGTTTCATTATAATCTATGCCCTCCTTTTATGTGAAACCTTTAGCTACCAATATAGCCTTGTATCTCTCTAAATTGTCTTTAGAGTCTTTCTTGGACTTCTTAACCCATTTACAACCAATAAGTTCATTTTTTTCAGGAGATTTCATAAGCTTCCATACATTATTATGTGCCATAGATTTCATCTCATCTTCTATGGCTTCTAGCCATTTATCAGAATAAGGACTAGAAATAGCTCGATTATATGAAACTAAATCTACGACTTGACTAATATTCTAATCATATTCACCAAGATATACCATATAGTCATCTGATAAAGCAAGTCTTCTATCTCTTTAAGAGTGTCTTACATGGATATTTGGATAAGGCTAAGCTTGTTAGGGTAGTGGAACCTACTCAAAATATACATAGAGGCTTTCAAAACTTCTCCCTAAAGTGAAATAGGCAGATCACACCTATTCATCATGGTGCTAATCATATCCTTAAGAGTACGATTACGTCTCTCAACTATTCCATTCTACTCTGGAAATCCTGGCATGGAATATTAAGCAACTATGCCATCATCCTTTAAGTATTAAGCAGATGGCCCCTTGTATTGCCCAGTTTATCTATACTTTCCACAATACTTACCACCTCGATCAGACCTTATAACTTTTATAACCTTTCCACACTGCTTCTCAACTTCAATCTTGAAAATCTTAAATTTTTCAATTACATTAAATTTGTCAGATATGAGATATATATAAATATATATATATATATATATCTATAATGTGAAAAATCATTGATGAAGGTGATAAAGTATTTATTTCCACATAATGTAGAGGTTCAAGGGCCACTAATATTAGTATGTATGACTTCTAACAGCTTATTACTACGAGTAGTATCTTTTCGTTTAGTCTTTATTAGCTTTCTCCTTATACAATCAACACAAGTTCCAAAATCATCAAAATTAAGAGAAGGAAGAATATCATTTTTTATCAGTCTTTCTATCTTTTCTTTAGAAATATGGCCCAAACGTCTATATCATAAGGTGGAGGATTTTACTTTAATACGTGCTCTTTTTGTACCAACATTCTCAATATTCAAAGAAGTAGCAATAGAGGAAAAACTCAATCTATATAACCTATCAGATACATTAGTATTGCCAACAATATTGGAATTATAAATCAACTTCAAAATTCCAATAAAAATATTAAAAGAATACCCAACAATATTCAATCAAGAAATAGAAATTGAATTCTGTCTAAAAGAAGGCATATAAGCAACTTCTTTTAAAGTAAGAACGTGACCAATCTCTAAAATAAATTCAACTACTCCTATCAATTTTACTTGGACATGAGAACCAATTCTAACAATTAAGCTACTTTCAGAATAACTTGGCTTTTGTCTACTCTTGAATCCCTACAAGGAATTTGTAACATGAATAGATACTCTATAGTCAAACCACCAAGAATTTAAAGGAACATCCATCAAACTTGATTCAAGAAAAACTAAAGCAAAAGGATTATCTCCACTCTTATTCTTCTTTTCTAACCAAGACTTATAACCAATGCAATTGAGCTTCTTATGGCCATCTTTCTTGCAAAACCAACATTTAAGATCTTTCTTAATATTGAGTTTAGGGCCATCATGCTTTCTACTATTTTTTTTGTTACTGTGATGATGCCTATGAGGCTTGAATTTCTTTTGGCTAGTGGGCTCCTTAGGTTGTGGCTCAATGAATAAATTCACACTTTAGCCAGTTTCCCGAAGAATTCTCCTTTCCTCTTAGGTACAAATAGCAATAAGCTCATTAGTATCCTATTTATATTTTTGAGTTAGATAAGAACTTTTAAGTTGGCTAAATTTTGGAGGAAGTTAAAGCACGATGTACAAGAAAAGGCTCAGCAATTGGAATCTTGAGCTCAGTCAACTTAGTAGCTATGTCCACCATTTTCATAACATAGGTTCTTACACCAACTATATTATCATATTTCATCCCCATTAATCTTTTTAAAAGCTCTTCAATTTCAGTCTTATCAGATGACATGTATTTCTCTCCTATAGCAACAAAGAACTGTTTGGTACTAATAGTCTTTGGTATAACACTAACAACTATCTCAGAAATTGACTTCTTCATAATCATGAGACATAAACCATTCCCCCTTTCCCATTTTTTGTGCTTTGTCCTTTGTTCTATAGTACTAGTATCAGTTGGCTTAGGAGGCTCATCCTCACGTAGAACTATGTCAATATCCATTAAACTAAGAGAGATTTCAATATCCTTTTTCCATCTCTTGTATTGATTCCAGTCAGAGTTTCAATGATCAAAGATTGATTATTATTATTTAAAGCACAAGGAGTTTTATGGATAGTGATATCAAACTTTAATAACAAATCAAGAATATAAGAAGAAGGCAAATAATCAAGTCAATATTCTCACAAGAGCCTAAAAATGCATATTACAAACTCACATTTGGGTAGAGCATGAAATATATAACCTTAAACTCTCGGACAAACTACTTAATGAAAAGACAAATAGACTTTAAAACTATTCTCATTTGAGAGAAAAGTTTCTAAAAAATATTCTCATTAANGTATCAGTTGGCTTAGGAGGCTCATCCTCACGTAGAACTATGTCAATATCCATTAAACTAAGAGAGATTTCAATATCCTTTTTCCATCTCTTGTATTGATTCCAGTCAGAGTTTCAATGATCGAAGATTGATTATTATTATTATTTAAAGCACAAGGAGTTGTATAGACAGTGATATCAAACTTTAATAACAAATCAAGAATATAAGAATAAGGCAAATAATAAAGTCAATATTCTCACAAGAGCCTAAAAATGCATATTACAAACTCACATCTGGGCAGAGCATGCAATATATAATCTTAAACTCTCAGACAAACTATTTAATGAAAAAACAAATAGACTTTAAAATTATTCTCATTTGAGAGAAAAGTTTCTAAAAAATATTCTCATTAATAGCTCCATGTTCTCCAAATTATAGCACATAATTACCCTCTTTGAGATAGATAATTATATGTTGTAATCTAAACAAGCATCTAAAATAAAACTGAGAGAAATGTATAAGTTTAAGTGTACGGGTCATTTTAGTGGCTACCACTTACTTACATTTACACATTCGCATAAAAAAAAATACCCTATTCACATTCCAAGCTCATATATAAACATCTCATAATAATTTTAAATCAAGCTTTATAATGAACATTATGAGAACTAGACTAGAATATAAAATATTAATTATACTTTCAATATCATTATAGTTGAAAAATATTACAATAAGAATCGAATCTGGTAACTTAGAAATATTATCTTCTCTCACTTCGATAATGAATAAATATAGGCAAAAGAAACAATGTTATATTTATGATTTTTTTAGACAGTGCATCTATATAATATGAAACATGAGTCAATTACTTTCATTTACATACACAATTCGTATTATAATCATATGGTTCACGAAACAAAACAAACCATACTCCTAATTATCAAGATAAAAGTCATTGACTTGACATATGCTATTGATATAAGACAAAAATTTATATCTCAATTATATATGCACATGAAACCATAACAAATAAGATGAAAAGTATTCTAAAAGATTTCATATATGTAATATTGTAAATATATATATATAATTTCAAGGAATCAAAAAGAAAAAATAAATAAATAAATAAATGCAGAATCTCAATCACAGATTACTACATGTACATGATAATCAATACAATTGAATACATATAATAATCAATATAATTGAATACATATAATAATCAATATAATTGAATACATATAGCATTATCGAGAACATATTCATTAACTTTTGTTTAAAGAATTTAATCATAACTTCTGTATTCATCAAATATAAAAGAAACTTTACGTATACATATAATCATGATAAGCAAAATCGTAACAAAGAGGAGAAAAATTTTAGCAGAATGCCATTTAAGGAGAATTTATCATATATAATTTTAAGGTCTTATGATTATGTATTGGCTCTTGATACCACATATAGAAAAATTTTGCTTTAATTCACATATAAATATAGAATACAAATTGCGGAATTAACAAATAAATACCTCTTGAATCTATGAGTAGAAATTAATGCAGCAAAAACCTTGAATAACTCAGTGCACAAATACACACAATGGGCTAAAATCTTCCTCAATCTTCTCCAAACTTTTCAATACTACTATTGATGTGGCAAGCATAGTTGTATATAGAGTGGTGAGGGGACCTAGCTTATAGTTACCTTTATATAGAGGTTTTACCTATTAAGAAATCCTAAAAAGCCTACACTAAAATATCATATCACTAATTGGCCCAAAGTGTAAGAGGTCCACCAAGCCCAATTCTTAATTATGAGTACAAATAATAAGTTGGACCTTCGTATATTAGTTAAGCTATAGTCCAATCTATTTTTGATAAAACAAAAAAAAAAGCCTAATTAATGTCTGCACAAATAGATAAATTCTAACTAGAAGACCATTGCTTTGGTTGAGGATAAATTTTACTAGCCTTCATTGAAAAAAGATGTTGCTCACATTGTCTCCTAGTATCGCACTTGTCAGTTAGGTAAAGCTAAGAAGCAAAACTTAGGTTTGTACATACCTCTTCATATGCCATATACACCTTGGCATGATCTTAGCATGGACTTTATTTTTGGTTTGCCCAAAACTATCTAAGTCATGATTCCATTTTTGTTGTTGTGGATAGATTTTCAAAGATGGCTCACTTCATCTCTTGCTCTCGAAATACTGATGCTTCGCATATGGCTAAGTTGTTCTTTAAAGAGAATGTTAGGTTATATGGCCTACTCAGTACTATAGTGTTTAATAGGGATGTTAAATTTGTTAGCTACTTTCGAAAATTTTTTTGGAAATTATTTGGGACTACATTGAAGTATTCTTCTGTTTTTTACCCTCAAACTGTTGGTCAAACTAAAGTTAGTAATAGTACTTTAGGTAATTTGCTTAGATGCTTGGTAGGAGAGAAGCCTGAAAATTGGGATCTTATTTTGCCTCAAATTGAGTTTGCGTACAATAATTTTGTAAATATATCAACTAGTAAAATTCCTTTTGAGATTGTTCGTGGTGTTTCCCCATTGCCACCCATTGACCTCATTCCTTTACCAACTAATTCTCACCCATCTGACTTTGGCCAATCTTTTGTCGAGCATATACATGATTTGCATGCTGAAATTAGACAAAAAATTATTTTGAGTAATGTTATCTATAAAGAAGCTGCTGATACACATCGTACTCATACAGAATTTAATAAAGGTGATTATATGAAGGTCCACATTTGTCCTAAATATTATCCTAAAAATGCTATTCAAAAGTTACATGTTCAAACAATTAGAGCTTATCTTGTTCTTCGTAGGATTGGATCGAATGCTTATTTAATTGATTTGCCATCAAACATATGTATTAGTCTAGTTTTTAATGTGGTGGACTTGTTTCCTTTCTGAGGCATATTTGAGCTTCCTACTTTGCCTTCTTCTGTTCCTACATGCACATATTCCCCACTAGTTCCTTGTGCTCCATTTACGCTATTGGACCCACCAGATGTCATTTTTGAAGTTTTAGATGATAAATATGTTACCTCATCCTTTGGTGGTTATTGTTATTTTCTTCTTCATTAGAAAGATCGTGCTTCAACTAATGACACTTGGCTTACTAAAGAATAATTTTGTTGTGTTACTCCTGATCTCTAGGACAATTACTTGTGTATTACCTCATCGAAGTTGAGTTCTTTTCAACTGGATGAAAATGATAGAGATCATATGTCTACTTTTTGTACTTATGTTAAGCGTAAATATAGAAAGTAGATATTTAGCTATTTCATTATTTTTTTAAGGGTGTTATTTAAATTTTGAGTAACTAAGTTTATATTTCCCTTTTATGTCTGTTTCTAGAAAATGTCAATTTCCTAGTTTTATCAAGAACTTCTCTATAAATAAGCTTTTCTATTTTCATTATTTTTCAGACTCGATCAATGATATATAACTATTTAGAAATTCTCTGTCTAATATTCTTTTTCTCTAAATTTTTCTCTTCTTCTTCCTAAATTCCTCTCTTTCTCTTGTTTATCTTATCTTTTCTAAATTTTCACTCTTGTTCTACATCAAAATCACTTTAAACTTAGTCATTATATGCATATCTCTTTTAGCATTAAAAAAAATTCAACATACATCATATTAGGATATACACGTCAACAACTACATAAC
>JXTB01000070.1:943528-1016350 GCA_002914805.1 Parasponia andersonii
CAAAGTTTTTAAAACATAAGAACCTTATTGCCAAAAAATAACCCATGGACACCAAACATTGCCAAAAACCTTAATTTTCATATTGAGTTAATATACTAACATATACTAGATTCAATACTTATACTTATATATATACTAAGTGTTGGTTTTGAAAACATTTAGACTGAAAGAATATAAAGTATAAAAATGTCTAAAACAATAATAACTAATATGAATACTAAAATGTTTACCTTTTCAACCGATTAACCTTTTCAACCGATTAGGACTAGTCTAAGCTTTCATCTTCGATTCCTTTAAATCTTTCCAACTATGACCTACACCAAAGACTGGATGTGTGGGCATCTATGAAAGAGAATGAATGTCTGTGGTGGCAGTATTTTTCTTATTCTTACTTTTGATCTCAATACTTACTTTTGATCTCAATTCATGAGAGTAAGATTTTTTTTCTCTAGAAATACTATGAAAAGTTCGTGTATAGAAAATATAAAGACAAACATATTGATAGAGTGGAATGGGAAATTGGGGAAAATAATTTCCCATTCCAAGCAGAACTCCTACACGTCCCCAATTTCCCATTCCCGAAGAACTTCTACACGCCAACCATAAGGAGATTCCCTATGCTAAGCGTGTAGTATAAGGAGTTTCATTGCCTGTGGACTAATACAATATTTATGCTGAGCTACTTCATGTAGCATAATGAGCTAGATTCCCTAGTTTCCTTTTTGTGTTAAAACTATGTAGTAATTTTTTTAATTGTCAAAACACTATCTAATAGTATTGGTGTCCTTATTTATCTAATAATTAAGTATTTTCATAAATTTATCGTTAATTATCACATTATTAAAAGAATATTTAACGATTATAAGATACCTAATCCGATAGGATATTTAAAACCATAATTAAATAATTGAAAAATAATTGCTTTTCTCCTAAAATGACTGCTGTAGCCATGTAGCACAATCTGTAGGCCAGTCTTAGTCCGAACCAATTTGGATAATGACCCAATTAATTTTCCTAAGCTTGTGATCTAATAGAGTGTTTTTGAGCTAGTTGGAGAACCTAATAGACATATAGTATCACGCTTCAATAAATTTAATTTCTTAATTATAACTCTTTCATCAATAAATATAATTTATTAACTCTCCAACTCCCCTAAAAATCTTGAGTTAAACTCTTAATATTATAAAAATAATTTAATTCAACTTGAAATCTTTGAATATTATATTGATTTAATCAGTATAGATAAATTAACCTTCACAAGACACTTATAATTAGAGATAAGTCTAAATCCTTTAACCTCGTTAACCTCTCTAGTTATAAGTGTCATTATCTCTAATCAACAATGAATCTATAAGCGATCATGTAATTTAAATATAGATTAACTAATAACAAAAATAGCATGCTTATTGTCTATGACCCGAATGAGAGCAGAGGTGGACTGACATCACGTGCCCATCTCTCCACCTCAACTTTTGCTTTTTTCTGATTTTTTATTTAGCTTTTTTAACCCCCGACCTAGCTTTTGTTTATTGTCTAAGTCTAATGAACGTGTTCTGTAGCTGCTAACTCATTTAAGAGGGTATTCAAAGGAATTTTCTTTTAATGATAAGAAAACCTACTTCTAGTATCTTGTGCAACGTTATACGGTTTCAAGGGAAAAAAAATGTGGACCAAAATATTAAACGTTCCTTTTTTTCTCTAGAAACGTCTTTGCTTTCCAGTCTAAACTCATTTGGTCGACAATGTCACGGTAAAGGAGGAGCTCCAAATTCCAATCAATTCATTAGTAAGGTTTATTTTTCATTATTTTAGTTTATTTTGAACAATACATATAAATGGACTGTGGAGCCATTGTTATCAATTTTGTCATTTTTCATTGTTAATATATATATATATATATATTTTGCTGAGAATTGTTCATTCTTAACTTTTTTTGGCATTCTCTGGGTGTTTTTTTATGAATTTTTGTTTCCTTGCTGCCAATTTTTTTGTTTTTTGTTTTTTTCTCTGCTGCTTGGATTTGCTCATCTTTTGATTTATTTATTGCTTTTTTTTGTAATATTTTCGTGGATCCTTTCATATTTTAAAGACACATTTGTATTTTTTTTCTTTTAAGCAATATTAAATACTAACCATATGTTAATTTTGTTGTGTGCATTTTTTAGGAATGCATAATCTAGGATTAGGAATATAATAGACAACCTAATTAAGTTAAGCTCTTATGTGTTCCTTTATGCCAACTAAGAGAATGGACTATATGCTTATATTACTTTTTTTTTGTTTTTGTTTAAATTATTTTTAAATCTATTAATTTGAAGGAGAGATGGAGAAATATTTTTAAAGAAGATCAGATTTATTGGTTTCTAAAGGGAAAGAGGATAAAACTACCAAAAAATAAAGTGCAGAGATCAACTTTTCAGAACTTTCTATAAATCCTGGTTTAAGAATTCCAATTTTAGAATATGATCCTAACATTCATGATAAGTTCCAAGAATATATCTACAAAAAGATCCTTGTCAACTTAAAAAATATATTTTTCCATTCACCAAAATTAGGTAAGCACATAGATGATTCAACTTTACTTAGTTTGATGAATATTGTAATTGGTTGGAATATAGCATAACAAAAGATGCTGCATTTTGTCTGTGTTATTAACTCTTTAAACAAAATATTAGAAATCATCAAGGAGGGATTTTCAAATTGGAAGAAAAAGAAAAAATTGAAAAAACATACTGGAGGCCCCTAGTAGTATTCACAATCAAGCTTTGAACAACTGTGAAACATTAATAAATCAGAATTAACATACTGAGATAATTATCTCCATGCAATCAAAATAAGCTTGAGATAATTATCGAACTCACTTGTATTGAGAAATAAAAGTTTCAATCTTACTCACTCTTATTTTGAAGATAATAAACATTTGATTTAGTATTAATGATTTAACTTGAGTGTGCAGTGAAATAGCTTTAAAAGTTCTAACTCAAGTTGAACAAGGTATCAAACTTGAAGATAGATGTATATTGGACTTATTAAAAATCAAGCTTGAAGATGGATAATTAAGATATAAGACAATGCTTAGATATGGTATATTTCATATTTAGTCTTATATTTGATTTAGTTCATTATAAATAATTCTCTTTGCATTGGCTCACACTTTTCAAAAGAGTTTTAAAACTATCTTAAGCTTAAAATTGTTATTTTATTATAGAAGTTTAAAAATAGAAAATAAAATTTTTGAATGGACAAACTATTCTTTGAAACATAATTTCTTAAATTTAAATAAGTTATAAATATATTTGAAATCACGATTATTTGATATAGACTTAAAAGAGATTTTCTAATATGAACACTTTCTAAATTATTGTTAAATATCTTTGTGAAACTAAAACAAATTTGCAATAGCCAAAATACTCTTTCCAAATTGATTTCTAATGTCGTTAAAGTGTTTAAAACAAGTATAAAAGTCAGATTTTGAAAAATGCCAAAGGCTATCAGAATTTGTAAAAATGCCAAAAGTTGTTAAAAATTAGAAGTTATAGGTAGACCGAAAATGTCAACTGGTAGACTGAAAATGACCAGTGGTAGACCGCCTAGTAGACTAAAAACTTTATTTTTGACTAATAGTTTTCGACCATTGCAACCGCACTTTCAACAGCTAATTTTGGGAGTCTACCTGAAACTTTAACAGCCTACTGGTAGTTTACTGAAAACTCTAAAAACTGTGTCAAACGGTTAGAAACAGCTAGTTTTCACTCACGTTTATAAATAAAAGCTATTTTAAGACTTCAAAATAACTTTATATGAACTTAAATTGTTATCCAACTACTTTCAAAGTACAAAAGTCTATTCTTAGATTGAATTAAGTTTCAAATCATATTGAGCCAATTTTAGAACATTCATTGTGTATAGGTAGATCAAAAATGCCTACTGGTAGACCGAAAATGCCTACTGGTAGACTGAAAATGACCAGTGGTAAACCGCTTGGTAATCCAAAAATTTCATTTTTGACTATTAGTTTTCGACCAGTGCAACCGTACTTCTAACGGCTAGTTTCGGGAGTCTACCAGAAACTTTACCAGTTTACTGGTAGTCTACTGAAAACTCCAAAAGCTATGTCAAATGATTAGAAATAGCTAGTTTTCACTCAAGTTTATAAATAGAAGCTATTTTAAGACTTCAAAATGATTTTGCATGAACTTAAATTATTATCCAAGTACTTTTAAAGTACAAAAGTCTATTCTTAGATTGAATTAAATTTCAAATTATATTGAGCCAATTTTAGAGTATTCATTGTGCATTATTCTTAAATCTCCTAAGCTAAAATTGTATTCATTATTTTGTGAAGAGACGCCTTGAGTGTTTTCACTCTCATATTAAAAATTCATTGAGTGTGAGGTGTGGTTGGCACCGGAGTCATAAACAACTGTGCATAGAAGAGGTTGCCACTAAAGTCAAAACAATCTGATTTAGGTGAGGTTGTCACCAGAGTCTAAATAATCCGAGTGTAGATGAGGTTGTCACTGGAATCTAAACAACCCGTGAGTTAGTGAGATCGGCACTATTGTCTAAACAATCTATGTAGGTGAGGACTAGTACTAGAGTCAAAACAATCCAAGGTTAGATGTGATAGAGCAGAAGTCAAGTCTATTATAAAGATGTGGGTGAGCCTAAGAAGAATTCACTCTTCATAAAAGGGTCAGTTTAGCTTACAATCTTGATCCGATAGTGTAAAGCTTAAAGCAAGTTGTCGAGAACCGGGGATATTGGCAAACCGTCATATTTATCAAACCTTGTAAAAGCTGAGTTTGCATTTTCTCTATCTCTATACTTTTTACTTTAATATAAACTATTTGATTGTATTTAATATTTATTGTGCTTAATTGACTTGCTATTATTGTTATATACTTGGTATTATTGTTCATTTAGCTTATAAGTTTCAAAATAGTGGTTTATGGATTTATATAGTTGAAAAATTTCTTAAAAAGTTTATAAAACCCAATTCACGCCCTTTCTTGGGTAGTTAATCTTGGTCTAACAAGTTGTATGCATCAATTGTTCATATTCGATTCTTTTTACAACAAGGGCTCCTATTTTGTAATCATGATGAATCTGATGATTCAAGAAACAAAGGTAACTCTTAAACTTCTACAATTTAAAAATAACAATAACAAAGGCATAGTTATTATACTGCAAAATGCTCCTGATAATCTCAAATTGATGTTGCTTAAGATTCAGAAAGACATTACACATGCTATTGCTATTGAAACTATGAATGTTATAATTGAAGACATACGGGATGTATTATATTCTATTATCGTTGATGAATCTCGTGACATTTCAATGAAAGAACAAATGGCCATAGTATTACATTATGTACTAAAATGGGTATGTGATTGAGCATTTTTTAGGTATTGAATATATTGCTAGTACTACAGCTCTCTCACTTAACGCTGTAATTGATAGATTCATTTCAAGACATGGACTAAGTATGTCGAGATTACAAAGGCAGGGTTATGACGGAGCTAGTAATATGCAAAGTGAGTTCAATAGTCTTAAAGCACTTATTATAAAAGAGAATCTATATACTTTTTATATTCATTGTTTTGTTTATCAACTCCAATTAGCTCTTGTAGCTATGGCAAAAAGGGATATTCACATTGCATCTTTCTTCAATTTTGTTAATAATGTAGCGAATGTTATTAAAGCTTCAGTAAAATGTTTTGATATTCGTCAAGATATACAAGCTATTGAACATGTTAAAGCATTTCAGAGTTGTGAGATTTCAAGCTTTTGAACATGTTAAAGCACTTCAGAGTTGTGAGATTTCAAGTGGGAGAGGTTTGAATCAACATACTCTCTTAAGCATCCAGTTGACACATGTTGGGGATCTCATTGTAAGACTTTAATGAGTTTGATTTTGATGCTTTCGTCAACAGTTAAAGTTCTTGAAAAAGTTGTTAGTGATGGATCAAATTCTGAACAATGATGTGAAGCTGATACTTTATTAGAGTTCATGTAGTCATTTCATTTTATATTTAAGCTACATTTGATGAAAAATATATTAGGTGTTACAAACGATTTGTCAAAGATATTACAGAGAAAGGATCAAGACATTATGAATGTTATGGCTTTAGTGAAAGTATGCAAACAACGGTTCCAAACGATGAGAGAGAATGAGTGGGATGTTCTTTTACGACCAAGTCTCTTTATTTTGCGCTAAACATAAAATTAAAATTCCTGATATGGATTCTATCTTTAAGTCTCGAGGTAGATCACATCGTATAACTGAAAAAAAAATCACAAATTTACATCATTTCCGTATAGATATATTCTATTCAGTTATTGATATACAGCTTTAAGAGTTGAATGAGCATTTCAAGGAGATAAATATTGAATTAATTCTTTGTGTAACTTGTTTATGCCTAAATGATTTATTCTTTACTTTTGAGAAGGAAAAGCTAATCTAACTTGCTAAGTATTACCCAAAAGACTTTTCTGAAATAGATATCATGACACTTGAGGATCAACTCAAAACTTATATTATTGACGTGCATTCGTCTAAAAAGTTTACAAATTTGAAATGCATAAGTGAGATAGTACAAAAGATGGTTCAGATAAGAAAATATGAGGTGTATCCATTACTTTATAGACTAATGGAATTGGCTAATATTAATCTTACCTATTGCTACCACATCTGTTGAGGCGGTATTTTCTTCTATGAATATGATTAAGAATGAACTACGTAATTGAATAGGAGATGAGTAAATGAATAACAGTTTGCTTATATACATTGAGAAAGAAATTTCTGACAATATTGATAATGAGTCTATTATGCAGCGATTTTAAGACATGAAAAGCCATCAAGAGCGATCGTAATATACTCAAAGTTATGTTATTTAATAGACTTTTTCAGAGAAAAAACCGGTATTATTTGTATTTTTTGTGCTTTAATTTTGTACAAAATTTTTATATTATGCCCCCTTGAAAAATAATCTTGGGTTCGCCACTACTGAAGAGAATTCTTTCTTACTTCTACAAGAGAAAGAGTGGACTTTATATCGGTGAAACATGTTCCAAACTATTTACAATATTACATTTCTAAAGCACAAAAATATTAGTACATTATTACAATTAACCTCATTTATATGAATCAAAATATATAATATGATAAATAGGAGTCTATATTTACTCATGATTAAGATTAATTAATATATTATCATCAACAAATGAATATGAACTCTCTATTTTCTAACGAAGCTTAGTAGAGACTCATTTTCATCTAGGTCCAATTCTATATATTATCTATTATTTACAACACATATATATTAATGTCTCCAGCCCAGATAAATTGTACTACTCATGATAGAAATAGACCACATTAACAATCTTGACTCTAATTAAATAAAGTATCCAACTTTATTTAACGATTGTGAATTATTTTAAATTATTATTCTTGGACTAAATCCTCTTATACATAACAATTATATACCTAATTTTATATCACACTAATAGTCTAGAAAAATAACATGACATTTAAATTGCATACTGAAAGCAAATATAAGCAAATATAGATAAAATGTAATTTTGTTTATTAATCAGCAAATCTATTGTTCTATTATATGTTTTAAAAGCACAATCCCTACCACTAAGTGTATTAGTTTTTCTACCGAGTAAATTAGCCTTAACACTAGGTATACCGTATATGTATTAACATATAGTAGATGCAGTTTATATATTGAGAAATTCAATTTTAAAGTTTGATACATTAACTTAATTCGATTTGAAAAACGATAAACAGAGCCCAAAATTTAGCAAGGAAATTAGGCTTAGTAGTAGTTTGTAAAGTTACCAGTTTTTCTTACAGCATTTTCATTTATAGCATTTTGTATTATACTTGTACCCTTAACTATTTATGGTTCGTTGAGGTTTTTTTACTGAACTTATTCCAATGTGTTAAAGAGAAGCTAAACCAGTCCGAGTAAAGTTGATAAACCAGCAATAAATAAAGTTGAAAGTAAACCAGTCAGTATACAAACCTTTGCTACAAAGTAAATACGTATTAAATTAGTTAAAGAATCAATCATAATTAAAAATGCATTCAATTTTCTAGTAGAATCTCTAACCATTAATTAGTTCTAAGAAAATCATAATTTCATGGTCATAAATTATAAATTATATGACCCCGCCGTATAATGGTACAATACTACTAAAAAATCATTTTTCAAAATAATATTCGTAAAAAAATATTTTTAGTCCAAATTATTACTAGCTAGGTCTATTTCAATTAAGTAAACTTAGCCTTTTCTTTTAGTACAAAAGTCCAGCCACAAAGTCCGAAAAAATTGAAAAATACTAGATGGGTTGGATTTTTGTTCAAAGAAAAAAATTCCAGATTTATTTAGAAAAATATCTTTTTTCATACTTTTAAGAAAAATGTTACTTTATAAATATTTAGAAAAATATCATTTTTTTTCAAAATTTGTAGTTTTAGTTGTACTCGAGGCAACCAGTCGTTACTTGAGGTAATTAGTCTGTTTAGCTTAGATAACTTGACTTGTTACCTCAAGCACCTCATGAATTAGTAAAAGATTATATTTTTCTAAATAATTTTAAAATTCTAAATAAATCCAAGATTTTTCAAACAAATTTAAAATACAAGATTTTAAATTTGTTTGAAATTTGCCATAGAAAATCAAATTTCCAATTTCCTTTTCTTTTTAAAAGGGTAAACCCAACCCTTGAATTGAACAATGGTTCAGAATGCCCCGCCACAAATGGCTGGATTCAGGAGTCAAATACCACTTTTAAGAAACATTAATTAAAGTTATATAATAGCAACTACTTTCAGCAACCAAACTACATTAAAGTAGACGTGATTGGGAAAAATAAATGTCTTAGATAACACAGTTGTCTTAGATAACATAATTTTGAAAAGAAAATGTGGTATAAATTAGAGCAAAAAATAGCTGCTATAAATAAATTAGTTTGGTATAATTAGTGGTACTGGTCTAGTTTTTGTTGAATGGCTAGCAACTTCATCATTTGAAGCCCAGATGAATCAATTGGATTAGTGCTAGCTAGTCCGTTAACTAGCCCGGTTTGGTTTATAGAATAGTACTAAACAGTTCGTAGTAGGCGGGCACTGAGCCAGCCTTTTCCTAATATCGCTATCGCTAACCCATATTTTGCTACTCGATGCTTCTTTTTTCTATAAAAATACACACATACACATACATGTACAATATACAATAGCCACACTCATCGAGTAAAGAAGATATGTGAAATCATGGGTAGATTCAGGCTGCAAACTGTAGGTGAAAATTCATTTCTTGTGATACCTTTAGGCAAAGTCACTTCACAAATTCACATCACAAGTTTATTGAAAACTCATAAATTTCTTCTTTTTTTTTTCTGTTTATTTGAAGGTTTTGTTTATTTTATCCAAACAAACTCTGATTGCTTAACAGCGGAAAAAGAAATTTCAAGCTTATATGCGAAATAGCTGTTTTTAGGTCTTTAAACCTTAGATCATGATGCATGCAATAGATCACTCTCTTGAAGTGAAAAAGGAGATGCAATTAGAAAAGTGGAAAAAGAAAGGTAATAAGAATAATGTACAAAATAGAAGTTGTTGGGGGGATTTGTTGCAATATTGTGGTTATGACTGAGGGAGACTAAAAAAGAAGACACTGATGCATGAACTAACCGGCCCGACCAACATAGTGGGACTTTGCCCCCACTTTGACATTGAGTGTAATTGACTTGTAATTTCATGTCGGCAAAGTTTAAAGCTTCTAAGTGGTGGATTTGGCCCATAAAAAAAATCAATCAAAGTCAACATTTTCGGCCATTGATTCTCACATGATTGGTTTTGTAGAATAGGAGAAAATATATAAGAATGTTTTTAGTTATCTCACCTCGATGTATCGTCATGTAACGTGATTAAATTTTATCCAACTGAATAATGACAATCTTAAAATAAAATTGATCCGTTGATAAATCACTATAATTAATGAA
Source organism: Parasponia andersonii (assembly GCA_002914805.1). Taxonomy (NCBI): domain Eukaryota; kingdom Viridiplantae; phylum Streptophyta; class Magnoliopsida; order Rosales; family Cannabaceae; genus Trema; species Trema andersonii. Next base: position 953,546 of record JXTB01000070.1, read on the forward strand.
TTAATCAGAATATATGTGGTGCTATGTTCTCAATGAGATAATATAATTGTTGCACGAAATTGCAAATGTTAAAATGAAAAAAAAATGGTGCTATGGTACTAAAGTTTCGCGTTACATGGTAAGAGATTATGGGTGTCACATTATTGTAAGAGAGAGAGCCTACCTCACGTACTATTAGTGTGTGTATTTATATATCTGCGTAAGTATCATAGTGCTTTTTGAACGATGCTCATAAATATCTAACTTATGCTTTCGACTTTTGATGCTTGAAAATTCCAAGATGATCTTGTAATATATTGGATATGCCTTTGCTACTTTTCATCGTCGGTTGCGCTAGGATAAAAGAATGTAAATAGTTGCATAAAGATTATAATATTTGGAAAGCTATAGTGATGTGTATTATAAGTAATACCAGAAAAATGTACTTGCTTCTCATGCATGAGCTAATGATTTATGTAAAGCTAATGATTTATGTAAAGAGTATTCGTAGTATTTCTACGTGTAGTTAGAAGTACGTATCCAAATTATTCAAATTGGATATTTAAAACTCAAACTGTAATTAGAAAAAAAAAAAAGTTATTGTCTTAAATCTTATATATAGAACTTATGTACACACATGTACGTACAGAGACTAGATCTCTCTCCCTGCTATTATGTTTTAATTTATATCCACTAAATTTGTCTCATAGAAGTTGTTTATTAAAGTGACATTATTCTTTAATTTTTATAATATGTTTTTCTTTAATTTTAATAAGACAAAAGCACAGGTTCATCGCATATTTCCGATTTTTCTTACGCCCGCCCGGTATTGAAATCAGTTTTCAGTAGTCAACTGAACTCCACAACCATATCATACATATCGAGTACTTTCTTTTATGTGGACCTTCTATTTTCAATTGTTATTTCTTTTTCTAGCCAATATAGATTTGAGCTATATATTTTCCTTTCTTTTCAATACCTACCTTAATGCCGATCATGGCAATTATAAACTGGTCCAAGATTTTTATAATTTCAACCTCTTAAACCTTGACCCAATTTTTTTCTTCTTTTCAACTGACATGTTATGGCCAAGTTTAGTATGCCTTATTGAAATGTAATATACTGAGATGTATGGTAAATTGAGTTATGTTATATTGTATTATTTTATTACAGTAGTATTATATTTAGTTTTCAGTGTAATAAATTTTGAAAAATACCACCTCTAAAACTTAATTTAGAAAAATATTATTTTAAAACATTATTTGGAAAAGTAACACTATTAAAATTATCATTTTTCAAAGTTAATTTATAAAAATACCATTTTTTGGAATATTAATTTAGGAGATACCCATTTGAAATTTGAAATATTAATTCCCATCAAATTCTTTTTAACCTTTTGCTTTGGTGCTGAAAGTATTTATATGCACCAAACTTTTGTCAGATAATAAATTATGTACAATAACAGCAGAGAGCATGGAAAGGACAAGAACATGAAGCCCTATCCTTAGGATCTTGTATTCTTTTGTTTAAGGTCCACTAGACTAAGTGGAATATTACGTCTTTTTAAAGTTTTGCCACACCACTAATAGACAGGATTATTGGAATTTGGAAACGAACTATAGCTCTTCTATTTTATATATAGGGCAACAGCAAAGCACTGATTTTGACAACTAAATTAAGAAATGAGACCCCGTATAAGGCCAACTTTGTTGATCCTGCTAGCGAGGTAAGGGAAAAAACAAGGGAGATAAATCCTTTTGGTGTCATCGTGTGAAAGAAAAGCTAATTAGGGGCTCAGAAAACCGTACAGGTGTTTGATTAGCTTTCAGACATACCAAATTAATGATAAGCTTCAAAGGTTAAACGGATTTACTTTTAGTTTTTCAGTTTCACAGTAATTAGTTATATGATGCTGACTTCATAATTTAGAACTAGTTGTAAATTTCTTTGTGCCACAAATGGTTAAAATGGTGACCTTTAAGCCTAATGAAAAGCCAAATTAATATGATACATTAGGAAAAGAGACCCTATTTCTCATAATGAACATTACGTTGACCAGCTATATTCTAACTATGTTGTTGATTATGCTTCATCTCCATGAGTTGGGGCAGCTTATAATTAATTTCTTTAATTTAGTTATTTATTTATTTTTGGTTTCTTCTAATGGAGTTGAATTAATTGAACCCAAAGAATTTTATTAACATAATTTGCTAAAAAGTTTTTACTTCAAATTAATTAACAAGAAACTATCTATTTTGTTTTTAGGCCCCAAAAAAAAGGGAAATCTATAGGTTCATTAGCACTACTTTTTGTCTTTTATCCATTGAAAAGTCGTCTATTCCAAATCCTGAGTTCCACACAATTTTATTAATTTGCGTACAAATGTCTATTTTTGGAGCTGTAAGGAGGCATTAATTGCATTTTTCTGTCACTTATAAGTAAAAGCATCATATAATATATGCTTGAATATTGTTGTGTTTTGTTTTAATTAATTAATTAATTAATGACATTTGTGAGGTGGCAAAGGATAAGAATTTGCTGAGACTCTTATCCTTATAGTCTTATTTGGGGACTCAAATCAATCATACAGATAAATCCCAAAACTGTTCAGATTTTGCTACTCCCACTACCAAATTGGATGAAGAAAGGGACGTTTAACTTTTCCTCACAATTCTGAAGAGATAAGGGTTGGTAGTGCCTATTTTGACCCTTAAAGTGGAAAAAAGCAACTTCAAAAGCTACAAATTAATAATTATATTACATATATATATATATATATTTTGGCTATTGCATCTCGATAATAAGATAATACTCATATTACATTAATGATATATGTGTGTGGTGTGGGCACGTGGGTACAACTCGATGGATATATGGATAAAATAGAGGAAATCTTTGGAGTTTTGCCTCTTTCCGAAAATAAAATAGGTTGACGATTGAATCACTATTTTGAAGGAGATATATGTCGATATTGTGATTCTTATATTCCCGTCTTAAGAAATATTCTAGGGTTTTCAATGGCTAGCTTACTAGTGTGTCGCAACATCGAATTTTAACTCAGCCGACCCACAATTTTCATTTTATAAGGCACTATGAGTATTGTAATATTTATTTATCGACAAATAATTTAATTTTAGACTGTTTGATTGTGATAAAACGGTTATAATAAACAAATACTTTATAAAAAAATATTAATATATTTGATATTGGTTAAGGTGAACATTTTTATTGGTTAGTTCAATTTCTTTTCCATGCTATTCTGTTAATATACTCTTAATATTTTAGTCCTCATTATTTTTTTTAAAACAGATAATTCTCATTATTTTAATTCTCTTTACAGTTTAATGATAGTAAAGCTAATTTAATATAAAAAAGTAACGAACTTTTTTTTTTGAAACGTTAACCCATAAAAAACGTAAACTCACGACCTACCGTTCTAAAGCCATAAAAATATATTTCATTTTAAAAGAAATCAAATTAAAATATTAATAAAAATGTAACAAATTTTATAATTAAATTCTGTGAAAAAAATTAAATTCATATTATAGGTAACTAAAATTTTTCAAAATTAAGAAGTGATAGAGTCATGTTCTAAACTTATTAGGTAAAACTCATAACACAAATTAAATTCTAAAACAATTTAATTTATTGAAAAATAAAAATTAAAAAAAAAAGTGTAAGGGGAAAAACAAAGGCAGAATTTTCAATACATTTAAATGGAATATTTTTATTTCATTCCACTAACACTAACAGTATCGGAGAATACTCTAAAGAGTCTATTGAGCCATCCTGATAAGGAAAAAAAAAGACTCAATTGTTTTTAAAACTAACTCAATTGTTTTTAAAACTAACTCTCATTGTGATATCACAAATCTAAAATTACTTGATATTCTATCCCTAACAAACTCTTAAATACATTCTTCTCCTGCAAATCCAAACTATTTTTGCCACTACCATCACCTGCAACATCCTGTCACCATCGTTTGTTCTGATCCTAATCCTGGCGACTCCTTTGCTCGACTAGGTCAAAAAAATTCAATCGTAGTCGAGCTTATTCTAGGACCTCTTTTGACCGATCTGACCAATTTTCAACCGGTGATAGGAAAATTTTAACTCCAATCAAAAATTTTTATTTGAGCCACCACTCGAAAATTTGACTTTAGTCGAATATTGTTGGCCGCTTTTCTGATACCATCTTATTCACTTTTGTCTTTTTGACTCGATCAAAAAGTTTGGCTAAAGTCGAGCTAGGGATAATTTTAAAAGTCCAAAATTTTAATTAAATGAAAGTCCTAACTTTATAAATGAATTCTTGTAAAACACATTATGTTCATGAACTTGAATCAAAAGAGAATTAACTTAGTTTTCCTGTTTCAATTGGAATTAACCTACTATTGTAGGTCACGTTTAGTTTAGCCAAAATACCCATTGGTAGAGCAAAAGTAAAAATATCAATTGAATACTTACCGTATATATATATATATATATATATATATATATATTTGAGCTTAATAAAATTCAAATTTAAGATGTATATACTGTTATAATCCTCTTAATATAACATTATATTTGCTTCTAGGCACTAGTAAGACCAACCCTAATAATTTTGATGATATTTTTACACATGTCGATGATTTCTTCAACAAATTGTGATATTTTTCTTCTAAAAGCATAATTTTTGTAAAATAATCGACAAATGCATATATTTTCAAACTTGGAGCTATTATGAATAGTGACGAGTACTAGGACGGCTCTTTTTCAACTCTTTTGTCTTACTACTTGATACGTAGATTTCACTTAAAAATTTCATAGTTTGATACTATCACAAAGCAGAATATGGTCATCCTGTCAAGCATTAAAATAAGAGAAACATGATGATCCTATCGTTACTCTTAAATGTTAGCAGGGTATCATGGTCTCATTTTGTTATTCACGTTTGTCCAATTTATATAGCAAATAACATGTTTAAACGGTGAAATTAATCTATATACAAATTAAGTGTTTGCACCAAATATGTACACATCTGGATTATTAGGGCTAGGACAATATCTTAACTAAGTTCTTTCAACCTCTTGATCAACCCAATCTAGGGTTTCTTATGGTGGGTCAATCGACCCTTATGTGGCTGAATGAAGTTAGGTAATTAGGTTGAGTAACATTTTCGGAGGAAGGTATTTGCTTCATATAGAGCCGTTATTTGGAAAATTGTTTTTCCTAAAAAGAACTGTTGTAAAACTAATAATGCTTTTTAAAACTATTATCCATGAAAATAATAATAATAATAATAGCGAAATTAATGAACTTTGAGCCCATTAAAACAAATGTCTAATTTTCAAACTTCGTAGCAAAATGACCAAAGACATTAGTTAACATACCCAGTGTAAAACAGAGTTACTCGATGAAAAACTTGATCAAGTTAATCCCTATATATAAAAACTGATTTATTCTATATTAAAACCGATATAATCAATATATTTTAATAATAGTATAAAATTACTTTATAAATAAGTCTATATAATAGATCCACATATAGTTTATATGCCTAGGTATTACGACCAAAATCCTTGGTAAGCGAGAAAATGAGAATTTCACAAATAGATTAATTATTTTACAAACGTGTTGGACAAAGTCCTTTTATACAAATCTTTAGAAAAAAGACAGCTTATAAAAAAAATTCCACCTTATTAAAGTTTATAAAAATCATTCATAAACTAATTCTCACATCTTTGTGAACACCAATTTGTTAGAGCTTAATAATAAAAATTATAAAATATCTCTTTCTATCGTCATCATCATCCCATTATAAAGTAAGCATAATAGATTCAAATCTTTAAAAAAAAAAAAAATAAGCATAATAGTTATAAAGACCAAATCTATAAAGTGTGGCCTAAATATTAATAGAAGTCTAAGAAAAATAAGATAAAAGTCTCTAATAAATAGTTACCAACTACTAAGATAGAAACTAATCCTTCTCAAAATACTCTACTTTATAGTTGTCTACTTTATAATTGTCCATGTCACACTAAGTACTACTTGAAAGAGAAAAAAAGGAAGTGAGCATATTAATACTCATTAAGATTTGAATTACCATCTCTAAAACTTGAATGGTTAGTATTTTCCAGAATAAGTTATAAAATTTATGGCCACATATGTAATTGAAATCCACATATATCGAATTATAATCAAAACCACATATTTGTACACATTATTAATTCATCAAACTAGGTGAGCACTAATCTTTCTATTACGACTCTGTATTACTATTATTAATTTAATATGGATCATGATACTAACTTAATAGTGTATCAAGTAAACCCTACACAGGTTCTTAGATCTTTCATCTAAAGGAATAGCAATTTACCATTTATCTAAATTATTGTATTAAAACAATGATCTCTAGTGTGGTCTTAGAGTATTTATAACATATTTAGGATTCAAAATAATCATCCATTAGTGATTTATAGAAAATTATGCAGCATAATAGCTATATTTGTCCAAAACAAAAACTTAAACGCACGTATAAAACATTTAAAATATCTTTAGAACAATTCATAAATGTCTATGCTTCTCAAATTCACCGAATAATCATTGAAATCAAATCAATTCAATACAAATCACATTTTATTAGAATTTCGTAATATACTCAATTAGGATCAAAATATATTTAAAAGTCAAGTAATTGAACTTTTACCTAACTAGCCAAGCTACTGGGTGCTCATAGTATCCCCTGCTGCTTGATTGGATACTTAATCGATGTTTCAGAAACTCTATTCGCTCAAGTGACTAACAGTCGCTCGAACGGTCAAATGGATTTTACTATCGCGATCCAAACTTCGAAATAAGCTAGGAAGGTGTCCTTAATTCTTTGATTTGGGCTCCAAGACAAAACCAGGCCTCAGCACATTTCTTAACGTGAAACCTAGCCTCATCGATATGAGTTCCGTCGACCCAACTCCATTAGTAATATTATATGTCAAACTTTTCCTTTCAATGAGTATGTTCTGAAAATGGCAATTTCACTTCAACCCAACGGATGATCGACAAGTGACTACATAAACCAAAGCTCAAAACTATCCAAATCTTCCAGTTCTTCACAGAGGCAAAATGAAGCTGGCCAAGGATGACAATTTTTCAAATTAAAATGGTACAACCGTGTTTTTCCCTATTTTTCAACTAGAACTTGATGATCTTTTCCAAAAAATGACAGTTTTCACCAATTAACATGTAGTAAAGTGAATCTAGCCTATGATCTATGTGAAATATAGAAATATAATTCGATATTATATCTCTGTCGTATAACATTAATAGTAAACTTAGTAGAAAGTACATATTTTTTAACAGAAAAAAATGCCTCTACGTGATATGTGGCTTTTAATTTGTGAAAATATTGTCCACCTAACAACTTCTTTTTTTTTTAAATTCCCTAACATCAACTCGACCAAAAATTCAAGTATATATGACTCAAAGCAACACCCTATGAACCAAATTGTATTTATTTTTAGATATGTAAACATATATCTCCTGTTGACCAGATAAGGAAAAACAAAAATAGATTGTGGAACGAGATAATAGCCTAACTAGAAAAGCAAAAATGAGTTGTAGTGAATTGAAATCACTCCAGTGAGTATACTGAGATTTTCATTATGATATTCATAATCTTTTATAATAGACAATTAACTTACTAATGTTGTCACGACCCAAAACCCGGGTCAGTGGCAGAAAGAAAATTTCACAAAGGTAGGAAATTTCTTGATTTATTTGAAAAGTGTCAAAAGTTCTAGTTTTTATAAAAACGGTCCATTTAGATAAAATAATCAGAATTTCATCCCGTGAACCACTCACACAATTCGTATACACCATTAAACATAGACTGAATAATAATTAAAAATTACGAAGTCACATAAAAGCCCAAGCATCACCTCATCCACAACAAAAGTCAAATACTAGAATGACATACATAAGTTCGCAGACAAAATAGAAGGCAGTAATCTTGGTTCAATGCTAATACAAAATCCAAATAGTCCAAAGACTACGACAACAAACACCTAGCATTACCAAGAGACAAACTGCAATCCAGATGACTTCTTACTCTTCTTGATCTCTAAGATTGCAGTGGACACCACTTGAGGAAGAAGATAGTGGGGTGAGCATAAAATGCCCAATAGAAAAAACAATTACCTCGATTGAAAATATTTTAGTGATGGGGAATTCCTGCATAGTTAGTTTAGTCCAAAATATACTATATATATATATATAATCCAAACCGGAAATCCATATATACATAAAAGTAATGTAATCAAAACCATTCGATCCATATGCATATGACACAAATCAATCCATACCCATGAGCTCTCATCCTCTCATCTGTAGAAACCCAGGATGATGGCACTAAGTATGCCTAACAGCCTGCCTGATACCTAAGCCCATACTCGCAGGGGACACCCGTGTGTCGCCTACCAAACCTGGAGGGGCAACCGAATTACCTACGCCTACCAAATGGGGAGGTAATCATAAATAACAAAACCCCGCCCGAGTTTACGGACTTTCACCGACGGTGAGGCATGCAACGCCACACTGTAACCCACAATGCTAACACGGTACTCATGTATGATCCTATGACACGTGCAATACAGAACTGAAGTGTGAAAATAATCGTGCTCTAATTTTTCAGTAAAATCAGCGTATTAGATTTTTATAGAAAAACGGGGAGCATAACGACTCTATTTTTAATATACCCAAAATAACCTACACTCAGAAAATTCCTAAAGCAATACAATATATATCTCATACAAGCGATTCCCATCACAGATATTCAAGAAACCAAAAATCATATTTGTTCTCATATATTGCAGAAAATAAGTTTTATTCGAAAACGATATAAAACACAGGTAATTGAATCCCTACCTCATTTGAATAGCAATACCACGCTATTGGATCCTCAAGGTGTAGTTGACGATCGCCCAGAGGGTCGGGAACTAATTCCAAGCCCTCAATCGTCCTCTTGTGAAAAATCAACTTCTCACCGGAGCTTCAATTCCACAAACGGACTTCTTTACTGAATTCCTAGCACCCAAAATAGTTAGATTAGACATATAACTTGTCCAATTCAGGTCCAGGCCCACACCGGGCTGGAGGCACGCAAAATAAGGTAAATCTTGACCGTCTGATCTCGATTTCCGTGCCGATCACCAAACATAGGCAATATATATATATATATATCAAACTTCTCCATTTTCTGAGTATATTCCAATAATGACAACAAAAACACATTTCAACGGCCAGATCAAAAAGTCAAACTTAAACTCAAAATATCCAAAAATGGCAACTTTCAATCCGGGTAAAATAGGGTTGAGATATATATACTTTGATGATCCTTGAGACGAGACGAATCCAACGGGACCGGTTAGGGGTCCAATGGTAGGCGGAATCGTCGCCGGTGGCCAAAAATCCGAAACGGCTCCAACGGCTTCAATAGAGGTTTTTCGGCGAACCAGACGTCGGTGGTGGCTGGCGAGGGGTGGGGGAGCTTCGGCACAGCACGGGAAACCTTCGCTGGTCAATGGCGCGGGCGGATGACAGCCGGAGCGGCGCGGCTACTCCTCTGTTGGTGCGCGGCCAAGAAACGCAGAGAGAGAGAGAGAGAGAGAGAGATCGGGGGAGAAGAGAGAGAAGAGGGAGAGAGAAAAGAAAAGGACAGGGCACATGGCCCTGTCTTATCGGGCTGGGCACTTTTTTAAAAATTGTACATAAGTCCCCAAATTTCAAATCTCTATCAATCTAGTCCCCAAAAAATTACAATTTAGTCATTCTGCACAAAATTTTTACAATTTAATCCCCACAATATTATATCCGGAAAATCAGTAAATTGTCCAAATTACCCTCTCAAAATCCAGATTTTTTCAAATGTACTAGATGCTATCGAAACTTTCTGTTAATCTTTCCAATTTTTCTAACAAGATGCTAAACAGTCTAGAGCCATATTTTTACTAGCTAGATTTGACTCTTAACATGCTCTCTTAAGCTGGACCTAGGCCAATCAAGGGATAGATTGTTACAAAGGAAAGTAACTCTAGAAATTTGAAATTCTATAGGAACATGTCTAACGTCAAGTACTTTGAATGCTAATTTTTCTCTAACAAAATGAACATATATCTTAATATATTTGGTTCTTGCATAGAAGCCAGTGCATTAGGACCAGAGTTGTCACACCAAGCAAGATTAGGTGCTTCAAGCTTGATCTGCAACTCAAAAAATAAAGACAAGAGCGAGTGCTCTATACTTAGCATTAGTGCTACTTCTAGCTACCACATGTTGCTTTTTAGCACTCCAATTGATTAAATTTCCGTAAGAGATACAGAGTTCACTTATAGATCTTCTATCAACAATCAAATTGACCCAGTCTATATGAAAATAGGCTTCCAGATTCAATCTAGGTGTTGGTTTGAAATAAAGTGCCTTTCAGATATCTCAATAGTCTCTTACATGCTGACCAGTGATTCGAAGTTGGAGCTTACAAGAATTGACTTAATTTTTTTATTGCATATGTTATGTATGGTCTAGTTATAGTGAGATATTGAAGAGCACTAATTGTATTTATATAGAGTGTAGGTAGCTCAATACGTAGCTATCCTGGGCATTGAGTGTCAAATCAGTATTCATAGGAGTTAGACTTGGTTTTGTATTGGCCATATTTGTTTTAACTAACAAATAATGAATATACTTGGTTTATGTTAAAAACAAAGAAGGGAAAGTCTTTTTTGCTTCAAAACCTAAGAAGTAATTAACTGAGCTAGGAGTCTTAAAAGCAAACGGATAATTGAAATCAAAAATCAGTTAAGAAATTTGAGCTTTGTCTTCCCATGTAGTCAATATATCATGAGCGACGACTAACATGAATAAAAGCCTATTATTCTTTCTACAAAAAAAAAAATATGTAACTATCTAAAGTAGAACTTGTAAAGCAAAGTCAACCAATGCTTACTTTAACTTGTTAAACCAAGCTCATTGGGCTTCTTTAACGCCATATAGAGTTTTATGCAGCTGATAAATGCTGCTATTCATTGGAATAAAATTCCAGAAAATATTTTTATAAAATCTTTTTGAAGAATACTATGGTTTGTAAAATTTATAGATGTAATAGAATTAGTTATTTAAAATTTTCTTTTTACAAAATGTTTGGATCATATTCTAATATAAATTAACTCTTGATTTAGATAATAATAATACCCAGATTCACTCCATAATCTTCTCGTCTTCCTGTCTACTCTCAGAAGTTATTTGATTGATCTGGTGGATGATCATCTTCTTGATTCTTAACAAAGAGATCCGTAGATGAACAAGAAAACAATCTCCTCTAACTGATTTCTTCGAGATGATCGAAACACCATGGATAGTGAATCCCTAGGGCTAGTTGCTGGGCTATTTCTAACACACAATCGCAAGTTTACAGATCGCAACAAGTAATATAGTAAATAAGAGAGTATCAATCCCACGAGGAGTACACCATTCACAAATGCTAAGTACTAATCGAAACTGGTTTCTAATTTATCCAAATAACAATAATTGGTTGGGTTGAGCAAGAATTAAAATATAAATAGCAATATAAAAGGCAAGAATAGGAGTTGAAATTACACAATCAAAGATAGTTATTAGAGCAATAGTAACGAACCTGAGGATGCAATCTACCCTCTAACTCCTCCAACTACTAGTTTTCCTCATAGTTCATTCATCCATTTAGAATTGACAACCGAGAATTCTCAAGTATTCACAAACTATTTTCTAAGACAAAAGTAAAAATATTTAAACAAGATAATATGTTACTCCTAACAAAAATTTATTAGACTTATTAAGTTTAGTAGTTCTCACACAAATATTGCACAAGTTACATAGGTATATTCCTATCCTATGTAAGCTCACCCACACTATGTGATCTAATGTTATTCTATTTATATCCAAACATATATTTTCCTTCCCAAGTTCATATAGATTATACAACATAACTCTATTTTATGGCCAAGTAAATAGATGCATTAAACACAAGATAAAATAATCAACTCAACAATGGATATCAAGAACAATAGAGGAAGACAATATAGTTGGATTACATTAGAGGTTCAATTACCTCCCTAGAAATGGAACTTAGCTCATGTTCATAGAAAAAGAACCATAACACATATAATAAAATTAATACGTATTCAAGTGTAGGAAATAGAAGATGAAAAATAAGAAGAAGAAATAAGAAAAACTCTTCTGAAGCTTTCTAATCTGATTCCTTCTTGGCTTGAATCTCCTTCCTTGGTATTGTTTCGCTTCCAACTTCTCTCTAAATATTGTATCACTAGTCTTCTCTCATTACGGTATAAGTTTGTCACCGAAATGCCTTGATTTTCCTCTAAAATATCTTTAAAAAATAACATTCTTCGCTCAATGATCTCTCACCTAAAATATGCATAAAAAACAACAAAACACATAAAAAAATATCAAAGACGAGAAATTCTTAAGCTTGAAAGTATAGTAAAGATAAGTATAAAATACACTTATCTACCCCCAAATTTAAGCTAAAGCTCATCCTCGAGCTAAAACAAAACATGAAAAAGCAAGAATTAACAAAAATTACACAAAAGCACAATTACGACACACAAATGAAGCTTTTGAATGAGATTACTTTGTCTTTACACTCTTTTAAATGTATATAACTCAAAGGAAACTTAAAGCATCACAATAGTTTAGAATTTCAAATTTGCTAGTAACTTCACTTTGTTATCAACTCTTATTGTGTGTGTGTGTATAATAGTTGTTTGTATTTAACCTTTCATACTCAGATCGCTTTATGCAGACTTAGAATACAGACTTAGAGTTGTCTCAATGAAAGTAAATAAGTCATTTAATAAGCCCACTTATCATGTCAATCTCCACTAATATAGAATAATACTAAATCGAAGATTAATAGGCCTTTAATCGGCTTGTGTTATGAGGCTTGGATAAAGGTAGATGGAATTGTATCATTTAGACTTATTCACACTAAGATACTTTTTTTTTTTTGTTCAATGAATACAATTTTCTCAAGCATACCATAAGAATTTCCCCCAAACTTAGCTTTTGACCCATTTTTATTTTTTTTTACAATTAATTACCAATTTAAGGTAGTCGAGCTTCTTCTGTTAAAAAATTTCCCTTAATATATATATATATACCACTCATACTTCATCATAAATTCAAAATTTCCTTACATGTATCTATGGTGTGAAATAGGGTGATCTAGGAAATTATTTATTAGTAAGAAGCATTTATGGGGCTTACAAAATGAAAAATACTAAGAAATTAGCTCAAAAGGGGTGACTAAGGATATAACATTTAAGGGTAGACTTAAAAGGCTCAACCGGTCCAAAAAAGCCTACATTATTTCTTTGATTTTCAGGTTACCTAGAACTTCACCTTGATTGACAATTAAACAGGTTCTAAGATAACATAAGACTCAAAATTTTTCTAAGCTATGAGCATAAAGCTACTCTAAGTAATTCAAGGCTAAATACTCATAACTACGTGCAAAATGTGTTCAAAAGTTATTTACAAAACAAAATCACAAAAGATTTAAGCACACAAACAGTCATGATACTAAATATTTCCAAGGAGTTATTTCACACAAACTCACAAAAATATCATCGACAGTTATCTTTTATCAAAAACTCCAAACAACACGCAAACAAACAACTAAACAAAAGATAACTACAAATTATAAAAGAAAGAAAGAAACTAAATAAACTAAATAAAACAAAGAGAAAATAGTTAAAAAGTTTAACTACTTAAAATACTCACAAAGACAAAATAGGTAAGGGCTAGAACTCCCCCCTTAAACTTAAAGTGTGCATTATCTCTAATGCACTAAACATAAAATAACAAGGAGGAACATGCACTTACCTGATAGAAAGCAACTCATTTGGCCTCCAGGGTATAGTGGTTGTCAAGTTGATTACTTTCAACTTAGCGGTGGCGGCGACGATGCCAAATAAGGGTAAGTTCTTGTTTTTTTAGGCTGGTGGCACTGGCCGAGTGGCGCTGGGACACCATGGCCTAGACCCGTAGTCGAAATTGGTGCTGGAGCACTATTTTTTGATATTAGAGCACCAAATTCCTAATTTTGGCACCCTAGAATGGTGCTAGGGCACCATTTTAAGCTCTTAGGGTGCCATCACCTGGGTAATTCATAAATTTCAGCACCAGGGCACTCTTTTATGGCACTGGGGTGCTAACGTTTGGGGATTTTGCAACTTTTGGTGCCAAGATGCCATTTTGTGGCACTTGGCTACCAAGTTTCTATTCATGACACCCTGGATTGACACCAGAGCACCAAATTAAGCTCTTGGGGTTCTAAAATATCGACTCTCCACCAACACCTTCATCAGTTTGTCTTCAACCCAATCATAACAAAATAAATTCGAACGTGCTTCCCTCTTTATTCATAATTTTCTTAGGTTGCCTCCTAAGTAGCACTTGTTTAACATCTCTAGCTTGACATAACTACTTTTCATGGAGGATTGTATAAGGCACTGGGTGATTTAGTTCGATCAAGCTCTCCTTCTAGGTATTCCTTGAGCTTTTGAACATTCACCTTGATCCTTCTAATTGCATCACATGGAGACACATTAGTCTCTTTGAATGGCCCTGACTATCTTACCTTGAGCTTGCCTGGGAAGAGTTTTAAGCAAGATGAGTCAAGTACACCTCTTGGTCTTGGCTCAAAATGATGATCATCATGCTTGTTTTTCCTTGTCTTCCACTTTCTCGTATCCTTCTTGTAAGGCTTGTGATGGTTAAAAGAGGAGAGTGGAGGCTCCATGACTTCAATAGGTGGATTGGAGATAGAAGAATGTTGTGGGGTTTCCACAATATTGATGTCTCCTAGATCCTTCTTTTCTTCTACATCACCAGGATGAATGATAGAGTTCTCTTGACTGATCAAAGGATATTCTTTTAATGCATTGTCTTCAATCTTCTCCTTCACTAAATCCACTCTATAATAATTATCAATGACACTAGGAGAATCCACTTCTTTGAATACATTGAAGGATATGACTTGATCCTCTACCCTTATGGTCAGTTCTCCTTTATACACATCAATGACTATCCTCTCAATTACTAAGAACGATCTTCCAAGGATAATTTGAAGATTTTCATCTTCTTCCATGTCAAGAATAATAAAATCAACTGGGAAGAACAACTTATCCACCTTCACAGGCACATTCTCTATGATTTCTCTTAGATACTTGATAGACTTATCCGCAAATTGGAGCGTAGTTGTAGTTGGTCTTGCCTCCCCCAAACCAAGTTTTCGAAAGATAGAAAATGGCATTAAGTTAACACTAGCTTTCAAATCATATAATGCCTTAATAAAGAAACGATTACCAATTGTGCAATGAATGTTAAAGCTTTCCGGATCTTCGAGTTTAGGAGGAAGTTTGTTCTGAAGAATGGTACTATATTCCTCCGTGAGAGCAACGGTCTCATATTCTCTCAATGTCCTCTTCTTGGAGAGGATCTCTTTCATGAACTTTACATAATTGGGCATTTGCTCAAGTGCCTCAATAAAAAGGATATTGATGTGCAGTTGCTTGAACATTTCCAAGAATTGGAGAATTATTGGTCAAGTTTTTTCTTTTAAAAACATTAAGGAAAAGGCAATGATGAAGTGTAACGACATGGCTTTGAAAGTGAAGTTGAGGGACTCTCAATACTCATATCTTGAACTGGTTTTATTATATCACTTTCCTTGGTTTGCTCTTATTCAAAAACTTCTTCAACCATTGGTTTCGAAAGTGAAGTAGGCTTCTCCACATTTTTCACTAACTCCTTCTCACTTCTCAATGTGATGGTATTACAATGCTTCTTGCCCTCATTTCTTGGATTCACCACAGTAATACTTGGTAATGCTCCTTGAGGCCGGTTGGTTATAGGATTGGCTAGTTGGCCAAGTTGTGTCTCCAAAGTTCTCATGGTAGCCGTTTTATTTTGAAGGTTAGCTTCATTCTTTATAATGTATTATATAAGTAACTCCTCTATAGATGGCTTCTTCTCTCGTGGTGATTACTTTTGATTTTAGAATCCTTGATGTTCAATCGATCTTGCATTTGGATTCTACCATTGTTGGTTCTGGTTACTCCAAAGAGAAATTTGGATGGTTTTTCCATCCCGAATTGTAAGAGTTAGAGTAGGGATTGTTACGATATGGCTGGTTATAGTTTCCCATAAAGTGAGCTGACTCTTTATTCAAAGGGCAATAAGAACTCAAGTAGTTGCCATCACATTGCTCATAAGCTCTAACTGAGCTTTGCATTGCATGTACCCCATGGACCGCCATAGAATTGAGCTTCTTGGTCATTGACTCTAAATTCTTGATCAACGTATTAACTTGAGCTGCAAATGAAGAAATAACTTCTAACATATTGACACTAGTAGCTCTCCTTAGATTGACATGCTCGGTAAGCCATTGGTAGTTGTTTGCTACCATTTCTCGTAATAACTCAAATGCATCATCGGTCGATTTTCCTATCAATGTACCACTAGCTACTACATCTACAATGGTCCTCAAATGACCCATCAACCCATTATAGGATGTTGGAACAAGAACCCACTTTGGTATCCTATAGTGTGGACACTTCCTCATCAACTTCTTATAGTGCTCCCAAGCTTCGTATAAGGATTCATTGTCAAATTGTACAAAGGAATTGATGCTATTTCTCAGCTTAGCAGTCTTGGCTAGAGAGCTTGGTAAGAAATTTTTGAGCTAGGCCATTCCATGAAGTGATTGATCCTAAGGGTAAGGTATTCAACTAGCCTTTAGCTTTGTCCCTTAAGGAGAATGGAAACAACCTCAAGCAAATGGCATCCTCACTAACTCGGTTGTGCTTGAACGTGTTGCATATCTCCAAAAAATTCATGATGTGTTAGTTAAGATCATCACTTAGTAAGCCACTAAATTAGCATATGGCTTGTACCATCTGAATAAGTGCCGATTTCAACTCAAAGTAGGTAGCATTAATAGCCAGCCTCCGAATGCTATGACCAAAACCTTTAAGGACATGAACTGTAGAGTCCCTCAAAGGTCTAGCGTTGTCTCAATCTCCCACAGCTTTGTGAGGGTTGACTAATTGGTTCCTCTATCTTTGGATTTCCCTCAAGGTACACTCAATCTCAGGATTAATTGGTATGAATTCTGCATTCCTTGTGCATCTCATATAGTAAAACAAAACAATAGAGATTCATAACAAGAACACAAAAGTTTTAATTAAATTGAAACTAATAGATATTAGTACTAAGAGGTAGTAAATCACCGTACTCCTCGGCAACGGTACCAAAAACTTGTTAGGCTATTTCTAACACATAACTACAAGTTACATAAAGTAATATAGTAAGTAAGAGAGTGTCGATCCCACAAAGAGCACACGATTCACAAATGCGAAGTACTAACCGAAACTAGCTTCTAATTGATCCAAACAACAATAATTGATTGGGTTGAGCAAGAATTGAAATATAAATAATAATGTAAAAGACAAGAATCAGAGTTGAAATTACACAACCAAAGATAGTTCTTAGGGTAATTGTAAGAAACCTAGGGATACAATCTACCTTCTAACTCCTCCAACTCTTAGTTTTCTTCATTGTTCATTCATTCATTTAGAATTGACAATCGAGAGTTCTTAAGTATTCACAGACTCTTTTCTAAGATATAAGTTAAAATTTCTAAACAAGATAATATATTACTCCTAGCATAAATTGATTAGACTTATTAAGTTTAATAATTCTCACAGAAATGTTGCACAAGTTACATAGGTATATTTCTATCTTATGTAAGCTCACCTCATACTAGGTGATCTTATGTTGTTCTATCTATGTCCAAACCTATATTTCCTTTCCCAAGTTCATATAGATTACACAATACAACTCTATTTAGTGGCCAAGTAAATAGATGCATTAAACTCAAGATAAAACAATTAACTCAATAATGGATATCAAGAACAATATAGGAACATAATATAGTTGGATTACATTAGAGGTTCAATTATCTCCCTAGAAATGAAATTTAGCTCATGTTCATATAAAAGGAACTACAACATATATAACAAAATTGATACATATTCAAGTGTAGGAAATAGAAGATAAAAACCAAGAAGAAAAAATAAGAAAAACTCTTTCGAAGCTTCCCAATCTGATTCCTTCTTCGCTTGAATCCCCTTTCTTAATGGTGTTTCTCCCTTAGAAATGGCTCTAGGAACCCTTAGCTACTAGAGTTTTATTCCCCCTCCGTGGTTCCCTTCAGATGAGAGAAAGAGAGTTTAAATAGAGGAGATGTCATGAGCAAAATCTGAGTTTCTTGAGACTATTTGGCATTGCAGTGCTGAGACTAGCGCTACTACGCCACAGCTGGCAGGAACCTGGCATTGCGATGCCAAATGGTGGCGCCGTGATGCACATGGGGCTACAACCCCATGGATTTATGGCCACGGCCTCATGAGAATGGTGTTGCAGCCCCAAATCCATAGGGCTACGGCACAAAATTTCTGGGCCGCAGCTTCAACTTCTCTGTGCAGCACCGAGTTGTTTCGCTTCTGACTTTACTTTAAACATTGTATCACTGGTCTTCTCTCATTACGGTGTAAGTTTTTCACTGAAATGTCTTGATTTTCCTCCAAAATATCTCTGAAAAACAATATTCTATGCTCAAGGATCTCTCACTCAAAATATACATCAAAAACAACAAAACACATAAAAAGAGCTCAAAGACAAGCAATTCTTAAGCTCGAAAGTATAGTAAAGATAAATGTAAAATACACTTATCACTGGTCATTTTTCTCTACTCTTCCTCTCTCTCTGTTATGCATGTAACACTCCCCTCTCTAGGATGTTTCACATGTAACTCATGTAACTAGCAGCTAGAGAACTTGTCTCTTAACTATAAAGAGATTAGTAAACCCTTTTGGGTTTGTTGGGGTCAACTGATTATCAAATAACTATTGGGTTTTAATTTGAGCTAGACAGCTAACTAGATGGATCCATAAAGCCCAAGCTCTAATGTACTATATACCTACAATCATAATTAGCTCATAATTTTGATTAGGCATTGTCCATTAATAATGGGGCATACTATTATAAGCTCAATATTGAACTTTTGGACTAAATGTTATTTATTATCTATGAACCTTATTATTAACTAATTAGCTCGACCCATTTAGTATATACTATATTTATAGACATAATTCCAATGAAATGTCATACTAACAGGGTAAAATTACCGTATTACTCCTCTAGTACATATTTACCTTTGAGTTATTATTTTTTATCTAATAGATAATAATTGACTACGGTATTTTTATCTGCTTATACCAACATAGTCAAAATCACATAATAAGTACTAAGGCCTTAGTTTATATTATCCAAGTACTTGAAAAAGCTCAAAGTAACATTATATGCATGACGTACATTATAAAAAACATTCTACACAATTCATATACTTTAATTTCCAAGATACTGAAGTTCGAATCATGAATCGGAACTAGTCATTTAGTAACTCAAAAAGACAAAATGCATGAAAGTAAGTTCGTTAATCACTATTCGATACTCTTATAACTTTCTTATAAAACACTAGTGTTTCTATCTGAACACTCATTTCGATAATTAGAAACTTGATTAATCAAATAGATAATACTATATTCTATGACATAGTAAAATATTCCATCTTCACTATACAGAATGTGAACAATTTGATTTAGATATAATGAAATAAAGAATATAATATCTCCCATATATGAACTTATCATACAAATAATTATTTATTACTTATTGTAAGTCTCAAAATCTTTTAGATGTTTATATAAGATAAACATAGATATCACATGTATTTCAATGGGATATAAATGAAAAAAAATTCATGACATGAAATTTATTAATAATAAATAGATAACATATAATCTGATAAATATTATTTATAATGTCAAAATAATAAACTGCTTTATAGGACATTATTCCAACAATAAATATGATGAGGTTTGGATGAGTAAATAAATCCCTCAGGTTGCATCATAAAAGTCGTCTCATGTAAATCACCATTTAAGAAAACATTATTTACATCAACTTGGTGAATATCCTAGTTATAAGTCACCACCAACATGAAAATCACATGTGCGATAGAGGGTCTAATAACTAGACTAAAAGTCTTAAAATAGTATAAACTTGTTATTTAATCCTTTTGACCACTAATATAGCTTTATATCTTTTCACACTTCTATCTTGCTTATAATTAACTCTAGAAACCCATTTGTTGGACACCACATTTGCAGAAGTGGTAAAATGAACAAATTCCATATACTATTCTCAACAAGAGCATCATACTCAAGTTGCATGATCGCTTTCTATTTAGGAAGAGAAATAGCTACAAAAGCATATACATTATATATGTTGGTTGTGAGACAAAAATTACATAGTTTAAAAATACCATTTTTAGCTCAAGTAATCATAGGGTGTGAATTTTGTACTATAAGAATAGGAGGAGTATTGACAGATAAAGGAGGGGACTAGATGATAAAGAAGAGAACTCTAAGACATGACAAGACGAAGACTTTGAAGATGAACCAGAAGTTATAGAAGACTTTGAGGATGAACTAGAAGCTGACTCGTTATATGAGAAACCATGATAGACTGATATTGGAAAAGGAACAAAATAAGGAAGAACAACATTGGAATATTAACTTGAAGATGACTATAAGATATAACTTGGACGAGGAAATTCAGATTCATCAAATACAACACGCCTAGTAATGTAGACTCTACCAGATGGATCTAAACATCCACACCTCATAAAAAGGACTCTATCGAAGAAAAACACACTTTGAAGTTATGAAACTTCGTTTATGTTATTGATAAGTCTTAAGATAAAGATAACACATACAATCAAAAGCTTTGAGAAAAAAGCAATATGGTTTAACTTTGAGTAACTTTTTAAAAGAGAGATATTATACAAAATAGTAGTAGGCATTAAGGTTAACCCTATGTCCATGATATGTTGATGTTTTCTCTCAGCTTTATCATTTTATTAGTTAGTGTGTGGATACAAATACCTAAACATGACACCTAAGGATTGTAGAAGTGAAAGAAGAGATCTATACTCACCACCCGAATTAGTTTGAATACATTAAATTTTAAGATTGTACTATTTATCAACTAAAGCATTGAACTGAGCCATTAAGGTTAACCCTATTTTTATGATATGTTGATTTCTCTCAACTCTACCATTTTATTGGTGAGTGTGTGGACATGATTGCCTAAACATGACACCTAAGAATTGCAAAAGTGGAAGAAGAGACCTATACTCACTGCCCCAATCAGTTTAAAGACATTGAATTTTAAGATTATACTATCTATCAACTAAAGCATTGAACTGAACAAAAGTATGATAAGCATATGACTTAGCTTTTAAAGGATAAGTCCAAGCACGTTAACTACTGTTATCCATAAAATAAATATAATATTTGTAACCTTCAGGAGATATATAGGGAGAGGTAGCCCATAAGTCTGAATAAACTATCTGAAAAGGCCTAGAAATCTGAGTTTTAGATGATTAAAATGCATCAAATATAATTTTTCATACTTTCAAGCATAGTAAAAATGTAGTCCATTAGATGATAATAAGGAGCTTACAAACTTGGTCAAGTACATATATAGATGGATGTCTAAGTCTCATATGTCAAAGGTTAACATCTAAGGATATAGTATTCACAGATTTACAAGAACCATAAATATAACCAAAAACAAGTTCAGTATTAATGGAAGTGTATTAACATAGAATACTAGTAAAATTATTCAAAACAGAAGCTAAAGCTTTTACTTCTGAGTTGATGGTGGCCATATTAAGTTGAGAAAATCCATCATTAAATGTTTCTTGCAAAAGGATCCTCTTCATATCTTTGTCCTTGATTAAATGAGAATCAGAGTTAAATTCAATTAAGACATTATTATCTTTAGTAAACTGAATAGTACTAAGTTTTTCGAAATATGAGGAATATGTAGAACATTATTGAGTATCAAGGAAGAGGTATTATCAATTGGTTTGAATAAATTAGAGATGTCAATATGGGTCGACCCATATTTAAAAGGAAAAACATCATACCGGCCCAATTCAGTCCACATTAATGCAGGCTTAGGCCACTTTGGTACATATAGTAGGGGTCCAATTAGGCTTCAACAATAGGCCCATGTGTTTGACCCGGCTGGGCCCACATTAGACTTGTATTTAGTCATTTTATATATAATTTTATATATATATCTTAATAAAAATTTAAAAAATCTTAATTAAATATTTTCATTTATATGTTTTTAAATTTATTTATTTACCTATTTTTATTTATTTTTAATTTATTTAAATTTTGAAAGAACATGAATAGGTTTTTTTTTCTATTTTAGTCTAAGAAAAAACAAAAAGATAATAGTACAACAATGAAATTAGGCTCGCATTGTGGCTTGTATAGGCCCCATATAGGTACGACCCACTAAGGGACAACCCATTTAGCCTCGTATAAAATATGAGTTGTGTCGGGCCCTTTAATAGGAAAATAAGGTGTCTGCCTTAGGTTAAGTACAAAGTTTGTATAATCTTTTCAAATATAGGTTAGGCCAACCTAGGCCTTTACATTCCTAGAACAACTGGAACCAACATGTGAAATGTGAATTTTAGAACCATTTTACTAATAACAAATTCTTCCTTGCCTTTGTAGTTAAACTTGGCTAATAGATTGTTCATATCAGCAGTGATGTGAGTTGTACCTCCCCTATTGAGGTACCAAGCAAGATCAGTAACTGTGGAAGTGGATGGAGCATAGGCTCGATGCTGAGAATTGTTCTGAGAGGTAGAAACCAAGCCTTGAAAGCTAATATCAAAGTAATGGTAGCCTTTGACAGGAACATGTCCAACTTTGCCACAATGCTGACAAACAAGCTTGTTACCACGACCATTGCTCCAGCCAATGCCATGACTTGTCCTACGATTGTGAAATTTTGGATTAGCAGAACCTCTACTCCCACCATTATTATGGAAAGCTTTTTTGTAAGTAGCTTGCATTTTCATATGGGTTTCAAAGATCCAAAAGGATAGCTGCATTTTGATGCTTAATACGAATCTCATGTGTTTGTAACATAAATTGAACCTGATAAGGTCAGAAAATCATTGTGTGAAGTGATATTCATCATAATTAACTCATATTTAAAGCTAAGACTACTAAGAATATATAGCTTTAATTCATCATTAGGAAGAGTATAATTAGCTACAATAAGATTATCAGCAAAACTTTTCATTTTGAGAATATATTCTTCAATGGAAAGAGAGCCTTTCTTTGTAGATTGAAGCAAGAAACGAAGCTAGAGAATACAAGCTTTATACTGAGTAGGAAAAAGTTGTTTAAGAAGGAGCCAAACCTCAGAAGCAGTAATGCAGTGATTAAAATGGCCAAGCATCGACTCAAACATTGATGTGAGAAGCCATGAGAGAAGAAATTGATCATGAATAGTCCAAACCACTAAATCAAGATTCATTCGACAGATCTAACCAGAATCGGAGAGGTTTGGCATATCAAAGTATTGAGTAGGTCGTGAAATGAAACCAATGAGAAAACCTTCGAGATTGTGAGCTTGAACAGTAGGAAGAATATCATAGCACCAATATGCGTAATTGGTAGGATCTAGATGAAGAGTAAGAGTGTTGTGAGTTAATGGAAAATGAAAAGCTTGACCAGTCGAAGCAGAAGACTAAAAAGAGGAGCTTGTAGAAGAGCAAGCACCATTGATGGCTGGAATTGATGACCTTGAAGAACATAATATTAGAAGACGAGTCACAAAGCTCTAATACCAAACTAGAAAAGTAAAAAAGCATTGTATTGAACTGAAATGACTCAAGTAAGTCTACTGAGATTTATATTAAGATATTTTTATTCTTATATAATTGCCAAGTAACTTACTAATAGACTAGAGGCTACTGGAAGATTATGTTATTGACAGTAACCACTTTCTAATTTTTCTAACAAGATACTAGCTCTTATGATTAACTTTGACTAGCTAGATTTGACTTTTTAACAAGCCTCTGACTAGAAGTTAAGCTTGCTCATCTTTTGCTTTTGCCATTTCTCTTCCCAAAAAACAAAAAATAAAAAGACCTTCACGACTCTAATGTATTTAAGATTCCATATATAAAATGAAAATATAACAAATCTAATGCCCCATCAAGACTTTGGCACGGCTTAATTTTGACAGAAAGCTTAGACCATTGGCCAATCTGTATATGGATCATGAATAAAAAGATTGCTATAAATATGTATACTATATCATGTACTGTTATAACTGTATTAAGTAAATAATGTTTCGAAGTTTTAGTTGTACATAGTCAGCCATGAACTACATTTTCACTCTCCTTTTATTTGTTTTTCTTTTTCTTTTTCTTTTCTTTTTCCTTGTTTCGACCAAACATCTATCTGATAATTATACATTTTATGGTGTATTTCATCTTCTATAAATTTTATAACTACTCTAGCTGAGGCTACTAAACCTTGTATGTTTCCTAAATATATGCCAAATAATTAGGATCAATTCAAAAACAGATTAAAGCAAAAATAATATATATTTACAAAAGTGAAACCACAAATCCAAAATATTACATGCTAATATTATAAGCGCCTTATTTTAATGTAGATGAATTTTATAAGGTGGACGTTTAAGCACAAGCTTTATGTGAATTAAAGTGGATCATGTGCTAGGCATGGCATCCATGCATATTGCGTTCACATACACACACTTGTACATATTTTTATGCAAATGAAAGACATTCCAACCACTGTGTCATTTGTTGAGAAAAATTAGAGAGTAATAACTAAGTTTACCGTGAAAATATCTTGATAAAAAGTGGACTAACCAACATTGGGCATTTGGTCTAGTGGTATGATTCTCGCTTAGGGTGCGAGAGGTCCCGAGTTCAATTCTCGGAATGCCCCTCTTTTTTCCAGACAACCAAATGAATGTATACGAGAATCTACTAGGTGGTCCATATACTTATTATGCCCACATCCTCATCAGAACCATTTTAGTAAATCCATTTGCATTAACCAGCCAACTGTGTGATATATCAGTATTTTTAACGGAAACCATTTTAGTAAAACTTATATTTAAAAAAATAAATGAATAAAAATTAGTAGAAGAGTAAATTGGGGAATGTCACCCAGTCCCACAAGCGACTCTGACCTCTTCATTGGTTTGTCCCTAGTTTTCCATAGAATAACTATTAACTAGTATAGTTAGATGACAGCACCTCTAAAAAGTCAGTTATATATATCTTTATAATAACTTCCTCTATGACTAAGTATTAGTATGCGTATATGTAAACATAGAATAGCCATAATATGATCCTTACCTTGTTAAGTTTAATACGTAAAATGCATCCTTAAAAAGGAAGCTCCAAACTGAATCGAAGTCTACTTTTTTTTTTCCCCGAAGTTTATACTTTATAAAAAGACCAGAAGAAAGAAAAGAATGGTAAAAGTAGAAAAGCCAAGTGTGATGCTCTTAAAGACGGTCAAAAAAGTTGGGTTGCAAAAGGACATAAAGGAATGGCAAAAAGCCAATAAAAATTCTTTTAAAAAAATGTATATGACGAATATAAAATATTACAAAAGCAGTACAGAAGAATAAAAAAAAAATGTGCTATCTGTTTGGAGAACGGTTTGCACATGCAAATATAAGACGCGTGGATCCTACACCCGCGATTACGACCAGGAATAGTCAATAGATAGGAAATAAATAAATAATCAATGAATATATCTTCTACTTTTTAAAATAGGAAATAAATATTACTTGTATAATTTTTTAGTCAAACTTGTAATGTAAAGATTTAAAATACTCTTACATATGTTTGAAAATTTTGTTATCCTTTTCAAAAAAAAAAATTATCAAACACTCCTTTATTGATTTTTACTTGTTTGTTGGGGAAAAAGTTTTAATATGTTTTTTAAAATAAAATGATCATTTTTTCGGTTATTTAATAAATGAGGATGATATTTAGGCACATTAAAGTAGTATTTTGTTTGAGATAATCTCTATGTTGTCATTTAATAATTCTTTTGTTTTTTGATTTTCAAAAACAAAACTGTGTTTACTAATAATTTTTTTTTTTGGCTTTTTGTTTTCTAAAATAAAAAATAAAACCATATTTGGTAACTAGCATTTTTTATTTTTAAAAGTGAAAATCAAAAGGGAAAGCAATAAGGGAAAAAGGTAAGATAAGGAGAGAGAAAAAGTGGCATTAGTCTAAATAAATTTTAAAATGTAAATTTCAAATAATGATATTTTTCTAAATAATTTGGGAAGTTTTCGAAAAACTTTTATCATTTTTTACTTTTAATATTGAAAAATTCCACTTAAAAAAATTTTATTTCGAAAAATACTATTTTTTAATCATTTAAAAAAAATACTATTTTTACAAAGGACTAGAAAGATAGCGGATATTAGAGATAGTGACGAGAGAAAAAATGGTTATATATTACTAAATATGTTTAATTTTAATACTAGCTTTTTTAAAAAATTATTTAAAAAATTTTTGAAAGTAAAGGGTTTGCTCGGATACACTTTTATTTTCTCTTTTCTATTTAAATAAACAAAAATTTACAATTGTTTTTGAAAAAACATGCTTGATAATATTGTTTTCATTTTATGTTTAAAAACTTTGTAAACAAAATTTTTAAAAATAATGGAAGTAAGACTTTTTCACTTCCCAAATATTTTTAAACAAAAGGTAAACCCAGAAAGTGGTATTTTTTAAATAAAGTTTTAAAGTGGCATTTTGTAAATAAAATTTTAAAAGTGATATTTTTTAAATAAAATAATATTTTCATAAAATTAAAAGTGACTTGATGTATTACCAAGCACATTTTTTCCTTTTAAATTTTAAAAACATAAATAAAATTATTATTTTTGTTTTCAATTTTTATGAACAAAAAATTGAAAGTGTATCCAAACATGACCAAAGAATTTTTCAAGAATAAATTTATCATTCATCCGAAAAAATAACTATATTAAACTATAGAATAAACTTATTAGTGTCTAATGACCATATGGCTAATCTCATCATGAAGGTTCGAATTAACCGGATCAAAAAACCATACAATCTCTTTATTAAGGTCAATAAGGACTATCATCCAACGTTCTCCAATTATAAGAAATTATCAAAAAATTACTACATATTAATTTGTTCTATGCTAGGGAATTAGTTAAATGTCTGAGTTTATTGTCATGCACTCTATCATTTGCGTGCCATATAAAATTTTTAGCATGTTCAAGATTTCGATAGAGATAAATAAAGCGAGGAATTATTGGAATGTATAATAATAACACTTTGGCCGGAACTCCATTATTAAAATTTTCGGAGTATTTTTTTCTCTACCATCTTGACTCACCACAAATTGGATAAGAGATTGCATTTTCAAACTACTTATAATATAAAATATAGTCATTTGGGCCGGCATATATTTTCTCATACCGCATATTCAATGAGCACAATATTGTTTTTTTGCCTCATAAAATGATGATGGTAAGTCATTATCTTTAGGTATTAACTCTCCTAATAAAGCAAGTAATTTTAAAAAAAATTTGTCATTCTGGCCATGTTTTGCGTTCAAATTATACAATCTAAGTAATGCCAATTGTTCCTCGGAAAAGAACAAAAAAAAAAAGCAATATCGATAGTTTTGTGAATTTAGTATATCCCAAATAAATAGGTTTCTCTACATCATTAAAGGATGAAAACTTTATGTTTGATTTATATTGTACATCATCTATTATTTCATAAAGATTAACATTATTATCTACATCATAATAATCTCTTTCTACAGTTCCCTTAAAAGAATTCTTATCAATTAGAACTCTTTCACCATGTCAAATCCACACTTTATAACTTCTATCAATCCCGTGAAAAAAAACAACTGTTTTTGTATTTTACTTATACCCATCTTATGAAGATTCCGACACTTAACACAAGGGCATGGCATCAAATTTGGATTTCTAGCATTCCTTAAACAAAAATACTAAAAATTTGTCAACTCTATTATGATATTCCATAGATATTATGATATTCAATAGATATTCTATCTGCCAACCTCCATTTTTTCTCCATTTTTAATAAAAGAAAATAAATAAAAATGAAAAAATAAATATATTAGAAAATCAATTATACTACTACAACCATTAAAATTAACAAAATCACAACTTTTTAAAAAATTTAGAAAAAGTCTCCCCTATTTATAGAGCTATCTCAACATTCAAAGATAAAAATAATACACAAATTATACAACACAAACACACAATTTCATTCTTATATTACCGCAGTACACAATTTCTCATACTTATCTCCTCTAATATATCAAATATATCGTACATATCAAACTTTTCTCATCATATCTAGTACTAACAAAAGAAATTTAAGAAAAGTAAATTATGAGTATAGTTTAACATACCTCAATAACTTTTCTTCCTTGTCAATCAAATGATCATGAGTTCCAAATATAATCCACTTTTCAGTATACTAAAAATAATATGAAAGATCCAAATTTGTCAATGTAAACAGTAAACCAAACTATTTAACCATATATGTGTGTAGATATGTGTATTACTTAATTATACAAATTTCCTACTACATGGATATGATACAAATTTTGAGTCTAAAGTTTTTTTTCTAAAAAAAATATTCACGAGCAATATAAAATATTAGTCCAAACCTAAATTACAATAAATATGGAAAATATATATTTATGCATAAAAGTAGACAACTACGTAAGAAAATATAGACTTGCAATTCAAAATTTTGCCAATGTACCAAGATTTAGTCAATAATTTGTCCAAGATGATAAGCTCCTCAAACAACTCCTAAAACCTTAAAGTTTTGAAGAACAATCGGTTAAAAACACGTCAAAGTTAATGGGCAATCGAATTTTAAAGAGAAATTAAAGATTAAACAGTAAAAATGACCTCATTCTCATCGGAAAAATGGAGGCAGCTGTCGGTCATGGGTTCTCACGCAACAGACAAGGCTCAGCCCTATTAAAAAGCTTTATATCTTCGGTTTTAAACCGACGAAAAATAATTTTTTTTCTAGGCGGTTAGAAACCAAAGAGATAGTTCTCTTTATCTCGTCACCTTACAAGTGAAGAGATAGCCCTTAGTCAATTACCACATCGGCTGCATGTGACAGTCGACGTGGCCCTAATGAGGAGAATTCATGTTTATGTAATAGTGTGTATAAGTCATTTTATGACAAACCAAGTCTATATACGTATTGAGAACTACAAATCATAACTTACTAAGTTGAAGGAATCAATTGTACCTTTTTTTTCTTTTGAAGGCTTATTATGATACTTTGAGGTTATTTGGAAAAAAAAAAAAAGAAGGGCATTTAGAAAGTTGCTTTTACCAAATGACTTATTTTTAGAAAAAAAAATATTCGTAAAATAAATAGTTTGAATTATAACTCGACTACATTCATGTTTGTGAAGCTTACCAGATTATTAAAAATTATATTCCACAAAGAGTTTTAGAAAATAGGTCATTTACTTTCTCAATTTATCTACTTTTCTTGTACTATCACAAATGTCTTCTAATATTTTATGGATAATATTAAGTATCTTAATATTTATACTAAATTTTGTATATAAACATACGTGCTATATAATTTGTCATTATATAATGAGTTATTAGAATTTATCATAAATAAATTTATTATATTTACCAAATGAATAATGACAATTTATACACTATAAGTGTTGATATTAAAAATTTATTATAAATCTTAATATACTTAGTATTATTTATACTTTATATGCCAATATTAGAAGAATTAATTTGGCTCTGGCCGCCATTAAGACTAGCTAGCTAAGCTTTCACTTTTTCTATTTTCCTCATTTTTTATGCATCTTTTTCCCCTTTTGCTAGATCATTTCTGAAAGTAGTTAGGTGTTAGGACAAAGACTCTTGAAAAAATAAACTTAGAGATACTGTTTTTCGAGAAAAAATTAATTAAATAGTTAGGACAAAGGCTTTGAATAGAAAAGT
Organism: Parasponia andersonii; assembly: GCA_002914805.1. Lineage (NCBI taxonomy): Eukaryota > Viridiplantae > Streptophyta > Magnoliopsida > Rosales > Cannabaceae > Trema > Trema andersonii. The sequence goes on from JXTB01000070.1 coordinate 983,648, forward strand.
TGCGGATATGTAAACTGTAGACAAATTTGATGCCAATAAAGCCAATGCACTGAGAAACCCCGCGTGAATCGCACACTGTTTCCCAACACTTAAAAAGGCCACCGTGGTAGGTTGCCTTGTAGTGGACCCCAAGACCCCAGTTCCCCTATCCTCCGACCTATATGGGTATATATAACAATCATCTTATAAACTAGCGTCCAACGTCTTAAGAGTGTAATTTTTATTATTAATTAATTATAATTAATAAATTCAAATGAATCTTATTTAGAAAATAATTATAATCGGTCATTAATAAATTGAGATATTATGTGTTGTTCCTTAATATGACTTTTTTATAAAAGATATTTACTTAAAAAAAGGAATTTAATATTAAAGAATTTAATATTAAATCTAACATTACTCAATAAAATAATTAACTTTTAACAAAATGAATCAAGTAATTAATCAATTCATCACTTCGATATTGTACGGTGGTTGTGTTGCGTATCCTATAAAATGTTAGGGATTCTACCTAATTTATTATTTTTTTAATACTATCTAACATGAGAAATGAATTGTCACAATTCAATTGATTAATTAATATTATTCACCAATTTTATGGTGATAAATCATATATAACATCAGGTGATATTGAAAATGTAGGAAATGAAGTGTGATATTTAGCATTATATATATAAATATGGGTTTATAGCACAAATGGTCCTTGAACTATCTAACTTGTGACAATTTCATCCTCAAAGTATCAATTGTGGTAATTAAGCTTCTAAACTTTCCGATTTGAAGCATTTTACTCTATAAACTATCTAAATTGTAATATATTATTAAATTTCTAATAAAAAATACACGTGAGAAGAAGTACGTTGTAGCATCTAAAAGTATATACAAAAGAAAATAAACTGAACAGAACGATTTTGAGAGAATCAAATATGTATTATTTGCACTTTTAAAGGTTCTTGTATTGGATTTTAAAACGATTTTCGCAGAGTAAGATTGACCCAGGATTATTCAAAACTTTTCTCAAAACAATTGACTATAGCGCATAGTATTAATTTATAACAAATAGGAACATATAAAGAGAATAAATCTAATACCCCTTGTAGTTTATTAACAGATCCTAGTTTTTCTATCTTCTAAATCACGATATTCCAATCCAAGCCTAAAGCACAACTAGATGAACGTGTAGGCATTGTGTACAATCTCTCAAACCTCATACTTTAGGCCTTTGCAATATTCTCAACACATAAGATTGCAAGAGTGTGTTCTACAGAGAATAAAAAGACTCTCTTTTTTTCTCTCTAGGTTACAGAGGCTCTGTAGAAAATAATACGTAGTGTATCTATTATTTGCTAGGGTTTCCTTTGTGTGTCTATATATATATATATATATATTAAACTATTTAATAAATCAATTAATTAATCATTATATATATATTAGTTTAAAAAGAATTGGTCCTAAACTATTTTTTTAAACAAAACCGTGAATATATATATATATTTAATTTAATTAATATATATATATATATGTAAACTAGTAGATAATTCATCCCTTCAAGGGAGAGTGTTTCACTTTTAGTCAGTTTCTCAATTTCTATTTATCTAATTATCTGATAATTAGATAATTTTAAATTCAAAATTTAAACAAATTAGAAAACTTATCTCTCCATAAATTTAAATTAATTAATTCAAAATTAATTAATAATAATTATTAATTACATATAGATAAAGTATTTATTTAGACAAACTGTACAGTAACAGAAATAATGTAACATCCAATACAGTGTTTATAAGAGGTGGAATTGGGGATCTATGGACCTATAATTCAATCTCCAATAAATTATGACAACTAATTAAACTCTTTAATTAATTTATCTAATTTATTAATTCTAGTATTACTCCACTAAAAATCTAGAATTGAACGCTTGAAGTTATAAAATTAAGTTATTCTGAAAACAACGAACAATTCATCAATTTAATCATTACATGTAGTTTAATCCTGCATAGACAATTCATAATTGGAGCTAAGTCATATTCCGTTTATCTCTCCAATTACAACTTTATTTTTGTGTACCATTGATTTTCTAATGAACAATTAATTTATAAATCTATTATAAATTGAGTACTCAAACTATTTAAGTCCTGAATTAATACACAAGGGAATCATTTTTCTAGCTTCCTAATGGAAGGAATGGATTCCATATGTATAAGCTACATGCCCAGCTACTCATTTCATCATGCTCCCAAGATACAAGTATTTCGATCTGTTTAAAAACAAACCTTTAACAAGTATGTCAAAGAACATAATGTTATAAATAGGAGTATATAACTACTCAGGATTAAGATTGATCTATATATGATCATCTAGTGACATTATTTGAACTCTCAACAGTTAACAGAATTTATGTGAAATTCAAATCGTGTTTGTTCCAATCCTATATAATCGAATTATATAAAGTACCTCTATTGTGATGTCAACACATCAATAATTTAGATAAGACTATTACATTTTCAACGTTAATAGACTATACTAATAATATTTAATTAAAAATCTCAAATTTTCATTAATTATTACAGACAATATTTAGTTTAATATCCATAAATTTAATCCTCATATATATAATATTTATATACTAAATTTGTGGTCGCATAAATAAACTAAGGATTTTCTGATATTTAAAGACATACAAATTATATACAAATTTAAATAGAAAAATGTGATTTTATCAATTCAGCAAATATCTAAAATATATATGTTTTTAGAGCATAAACCCTAACATCTTGAAACTACAATTCTATAGAAAAGTTTTATGTAATTATTCATTTTTATATTTGAAATTTCCAATTCAAGTGCCACCGCATCTTCCTTATATGTATTTTTGGTTAAAAATTTAATAGCATGTTACAATTTAAATAATTCAGGAACAAATTGATACAATTCAAAAAATTTAATTGCTACAATAGAAAATTCAAGCACCAAATTACTATAGGTTAAATAGTTCAAAAACCATTTGTGCCATTATTCCTATAAATATATACCGAGGGAGTTAATTTTCCATTCTTTTGTTTTGTTTTTCTTTTTGGAAAGTAAGGAAGGGAGAAAACCATTGTGAATAGTTAGGGTGGTAAAGTAGAAAACATCACTAAATTGGCACTTTCAACCAAATGCTATGTATTAGCTTATATGGCATAAAAATTAATGGATTCAATCTAAAAACGTAGAAACATCGCCCATACTAAATAGTAGATAGCATTTGCCACTCTACAATCTTAATATGAAAAGAAAATTATGTAAAAAGGATTCTGATTATGAGGCCTTTTCTTAAGTATTTTATGGAGATGTAAGACTAACATAGTGCTTTAGGAATCATTGCATATAAACCAGTTAATAAAGTACTAGATGCAACATTTTTTTTTTCATGAGTCATGACCACAGATGTGTTCTAAGTCATTTTATCATGTATATATATAAAAGTAGATAATGGACACAATAAAAAAGAGTATAGTGACCCAAGTAAGCGTGACTATTTTTCCTTCTTTTTTCGGCTTCAGAGAAATATGCTATAAACGTGTCCACAGTTGTATTTGGAATCCTATTTTTCACTTGAGTCGCACAATGTTGGCCATCTTGAGATGGGACAAGAGCTAAGTCATGCTACGCTGAAGCATAAGCATATTCTATGTCCAAAAAAAAAAAAATGCTTTCAACATCAAATGAGAAGAATTTTTGCTCTAAAATGGCGATGCTTAAGATCTATCCATCTGTCATTACTACTATCTCCCTAGTTGTTTCCTTTCTAGCATCACTTTCACCCTTTTTTTTTTTACTTTTAAATTTTCCATTACAACAATATTTTTGCTGTAAATATTTTAAATTTAACGTTGTACACAACTTTTCTGACTCTTAACATTTGATTTTTTCCCCCTTAACAAAATGTATTTTCTAATTGAGAATGACATTTAGTCTTCGTTTGTAAAATTGTAGCATGCTAGTAACTAAAACTGATATTAGAAAGGCCTCAATTCAACTTAACACTACTACTCTCAAACGTTGTCACCACTAAATCACTAGTGGTGATATATAACTATAATTACGCCTAAAATTAACGTAATAATAGTAGTTACTTGTTTTTCTTTTGAAAAAAAGATATTAGTCCATTTTCTGCAGTTGATGATATAGTTTTCTATGTAAATTTTAATGTATGATGCTCATTTTCTTTTAATATATAGTTTAAAATACTAAATATGTCATTTAGCATTTTAGTTAGTGTTGCCACGAGCACTATACCAAAACCACCACCACTTTAACTCGTCAAACAAACAATAGTAACAAAACTATCATTGTCATTGTTGTCACCGCCATTTCCAATGATATATTACCAGCACCATCGACACAATCATTGCTTCAACCGTAAGGAAAGAAACACAAAAACAGCAAAACCTTCTAGCCCTTAAATTGTATTGAATAAATCTTGATCAGTCACGACATTATGAAACTACTACAGTCGCAATCTTTTGAAAACCACGAAACTAAATCTTAGACTTGGATACCTTAATTAAACTCTACTCCAATCATTCATTCATCAACCAAAAGTTCAAAGGCCAAAGCCCCTTTTCAACTAATAGTCCAAACCTCCTTTTTCCCCAAATACCATTGAAGAGACAAGAACTTGACCTCTTCTTTCCTTTCCTTTGCCACGAAGAAATAAAGGGGAATGGTATACTAGCTATCTTTAAGAGAATCTCTTTATAGGAGACTAAATAAACAAACCTCAGAAGCCAATAATTGATAGGCTATACAAAAGGATAAGAAAATATTTAAGTTTATACGTATTGAAGGTGCTTACATGACTTTATAACAATACACGTAATCCGTTTGTGCAGAGTAACTTATATGTAACGTAACTCATGGGGTTAGATGTTTCGGGTGTCAGAATGAAAAAACAATATAGTAGTGTCACTGAAATGAGGTAAGTGAGATTCCGGGTCTCGTACAGACTGCATTTATCCGAGAACAAAGTTACTAGTTCAGTCTGCATAAATCTATACCCTGCCTCTCAATGTTTCATCGATTAAAATTTCATCTAAGCCCTCAATGTCTTATATAAATGTTCCCACAAATTTGTTTCCACTCTAAACAGAGACAGCATCTCTCCAGCAAGAATGGTGAATGAATCTCTTATTTCTGATTCACACGTAGATCAAGCAAAGCCTAGTTATGCCGGGGAGTTATTGCATCTTCCAATGAATTAAAAATGGAAGAAACTCTGCGAAGGTCCGGGAAAACAGTACTGCTGAGGAAACTGACCTATCGGCGTCCATGTCCCCAATGTCGATTATGGTTTCCAGGTTTTACGTGTGGATTTCTGTTTACAAGTCCCTGCTTAGGGAGATCATGCAACTCCATAACTTGTATTGTCCGTTGCCTCTTGGCTGTCAAACAATAAGTGTTTCATGGTGTCCATGAGATGAATTCAGTTTGTGCCGAGTATAGTTGATTTTGAACAAAGATGCTTACAGAGTTTAGTAGAGAAAGAGACTTACCATTCTCAGCTTGTTGATACCGCTCCTGGAGTTTCCTTTTCGTGGCTTCAAGTTTTACTTGGACAGCATCTTCATCTGAAGACTTGAATTTCTAGTAGACAAAGAAAAGTGATAAGAAGATAGTTGAAACAGATTTCAAGTCAAGTAATTCTTGGAACTTACATTTTGAGGGGCAGAAAGTGGCTGCTTTTGAAGAGAAGGCTTATCTGATTTCTTCTCGAATTTCATGTCATTGCTGGCCTTCTGCTCATTACCTATTTTTGGAGGTCTCCCAGGCCCAAATTCAGTGTTTGAGGGCCTAGTTGGCTTGATAACAGCGTCCTGTTTCCTCATTTGTTGATTTTTGCTTTCCCTGGGAAGCACATTCACCTCAGGAGATTTCTGTTTCCGCTTTGCAACATTTTGATTCTCCACTGAGGGTTTTCTCCCATTCTCACGGTTCTTGTTGAATTCCCCACTGTTTCGAGGATCTGAAACAACCATCCCCCTTTTTTAGTTATAAATCTAGTTAGTGGGGAATTCAAATAAAGAACCGAACAACAAAAGCTATCTAATAGTAGCATTAGATGGCAAAGTCAACTCACTTCCATCATCATCCATGCCATCGAAGAACTACATTTGTTGCAAATAACAGATCCAAGGGAGAAAATTGAAGTCAGTATGCAATGAACTCTGGAAGAAGTCACTTTCCGAATTGAAAAAGCAAAATAAAATGCCCCATTACCCCTGAGAGCTCCATTGAAGTGGTCTGAGCAGCAAAGAAAGCCCCCGGGTCCAAAGGAGGAGAAGGGAGCCCTTCTTCTTCATCATCAACAACAGATGGATTTACAGAATCTGGCGTACCTTCCGTGCCTAAAAATGCAAGAACTAAGTCATGATTAGTTACTAGATTCATCTGAGAAGAAACCAAAAGCAAATACACGTCTGATAGACTAAATGAACACATACAATTCATGCTCTCAATGGCTGCAGTAGAGCTGACCCATTCATCAACCATGTCTTTCCACACACTGCAATCATTAAAATTGAGTTAAGACGATCTTCATTGCAATCTGAGATAAATGTAAAACAAAAAACCTATACAGGAAGCACTAAATCCTACAGGGAAAAGAACATGAAGTTCACGAACTTGATGAAACTGAAAATAATAGAGGACTATCCACTTTCTGATTATCGTTATCATGCACTTTGCTTAGCAACACACCGACCAATTAAAGACACAAAAGACATTGCTAGAGAAATCTCTAAGAAATATCCCTATAAATTAGCTGTTACAGAGGCATCGAAATTTATGCCGTTTGATTATGAAAGCTAGACCTGCTTATTAATGAGCCTAAACAAAAAAGTGAAAACAGTGCCAACACAATAGACCATAAAAGCAGACAATAAACAAAATATGCTGCAATTTAAAACTTAATCTCCAACCGAAGACCATGAAAAAAAAAAAACATCTGAAAAGGACTTCAAAGCAAGGGATATTATTCATACTCAATAAGAGTTCGTGCAAGATGACGAGTCTCCTTTGAACCGTGTTTTCGCAGACCATTCACTGCCTTTCCAATCTCAGTTGCCTGACAAAGAAGAACTCTATCAAGCCAAAAACTTTACAAAACAAGAGCCGACTTAAAGCCACTCACTGACTATCCTAGAGTTCAACAAATTCTTCAAAATTTGGATCTTAGACCAATTGCAGTCTAGTTCAATGATCAAAGGAAGATTCAATCGGACCTTGAGAGTATCCACAGTCAGAGCCATCAGTTGAAGCTTCCTCAACGAGTCGAACAACACCGATTCAGTCTGTCATCACAACAATCAGAGAACCAAAAGTGAGAAATCAGAGTACCAATAACCAGAAACATTCATCGGGCCTAATTAAACCATATATCTACCAAACACAGCCGAAGAAGTCCTTAAAAATTCAGAACCCATCAAAGAAACTCCACAAAACTACAAATTAGAATACTCAAAAGATCAACAAAGATGAAAAACCTTTTGACTTATTATACAGCACAAACTACAGAACCCAGAATACAAAGATGCGAAACTGGCTAAACACAACACGAGCAATTCTAGAGGAAATATACCTCTTCTTCACAATTATGAAGAATCTCTTTGATCCTCAAGACTTCCCCAACAATCTGTGACTCTTCTTCAATCTCATCAGTCAATGCCTCTGCATCTCCATAGCTGAAATTGCTAACTTGGTTCATATGCATCTCAGCTCGATCATCTCTGCAACTATTCACCTTGCTCTCTTTACTAGCTCCAGCCTCAAACTCCTCCCCACCATCTCTATCAAAATCACTCTTGAAACCTCCATCATCAGAATCCTCACCGTCATCACCACCACCAGGCACCGCTAGCTCCACATGGTCACAACCAGAACACCTTGTCAATCTACAGCAAAACAACCTCTCAGTTATTCGATCCCTCCTCAATCTGAACTCCTTAGGACAATCCGAAGCCGCCACCATGATCGCATGGTCAATTATATCAAAAATATCCGAGTTCGCAGTCCTAAAGTAATTCCTCCAATAATCTAGTGAACCCGATTTCTTAGCCATGGCCCTTCAAAGTGGCCCCCGATTGAATTCGGGAAATTCAGATTCACAAAACAGGTTTCTAATCAATACCCAGAAATCAAAATCCAAGTTTCATCGGATTTCAATGCAACCCAGACGATGAAAACGAGTGCTCATGCGATTTTGACGATGACCCAGAATTCAAAAACCGATTTCAGGACCAAGAATTGATTCCCACGTAACTTTTGATAAAGACCCCGAAATGGGAAAGTTTTGGTTTTTGGTACAAGTTTGAAATTTGGTAGAAGATATCGATAATCAAATCCTGATATCGTTGATTATTAGGTGAAAAATATTTCGCAAAAGAAGAATAAACCGATTGTGGTGGCGGTGACGAAATGGATTACGTGTAATAGGATTTAAGATACGTGAACAGAGACAAAAATAAGAAATAACATGAATATCTAATGAAGAAAACAATATTGGGTTTCTCTCAGATTTTGATTTGATAATCAATTTAAGCCCAAATTTTCTCTGAAAATCCCACAATTTTCTTTAGAAAATAATCATCAAAAGCTGTTCGGATGAAAAATCAAAACCAAACGTATGTGGGATTTCTCTCTCTATCTCTTTTTCTCTCTCCTCCTCACAAATACCAGGTGCTGCAAAAAGCCACAAAGAATTTTGTTTCACAAAACCAGTGCTTGGAATAATAAGAGTTAAAAATAAAAATAACAAATATCATATATCATATATATTTTTTTAGCACAGTTTGGGAAAATAGGATCAGAGTTACAGAGCTCTCTTTTAATTTCTTTCCCTTGTATCTACTTCAGCAATGTAGCTCTAATTTGATTTGATTGGGTAAAACAATGGCTAGAGAGAGAGAGAGCAATCAAGAGAGAGGATGACACAAGGAAAGTGCCTTTCTGGGTTTTTCCTTTTTCTTTTTTTGAAGATAATTTTTTAAGTTAATTGTATTTTATTTTCTCCAAATGTTTTTTAATTTAAATGGTGAACGTGGAAGATGTGGCCGGTGTTTTGGACCGAGTCAGTTGAACTCGACTCGTGAAAACTCGGACCCTGTTTTGAGTCGTCCTTGGTGGTTGTTGTTCGGATTGTTTTAGACAGTCTGTTTTTAATTCCTCGTTGTTACGTCAAGTCATTTATGCAGCTTTGTTTCTCAATAACTCGGCGACTCGTTAGGGAACTAAACTCACATGCCTGTGATGAAAATAACAGACCGATGAATCAAATTTGTGACACGTAAGGGAAATAAGTGGTTTTTGAGTGTTTAGTTTAGCAAGGTTTGTGGTAGGAATGCTCCCTAGACTTTCTAACTCGCCGCAATTTGATAGTTAAAATTCAAATTATGACCACTAAATTCTTAAACTTTTTGATTTGAGAAACTTTAGCTCAAGAATCATCTAAATTCTAACATTTTGTTAAATTTACGAGGAAAAAAGTAAGAATAGCACGTTGTAATTTATGAAAATATATTTTAAGAGAAAATAAATTGAACAAAATTATATAGAAATAAAAAAAAATTTATATTTTTTTGAGTTATTAGAACTACAAATTTAGAGAAAGTATTTCTATAATTGTTCTTTTTTTATATTTAAAATTCTCAAACCAACTTTTAAATACACTTTATGATGTTATCACATATCCTCACATGAGTTTTTGGTTAAAATTTTAACAATAAATTACAATATAGACAATCTAAAAATTAAATTGCTCTAAATAAAAAATTTAAAAGTTTAATTACAACGAATTGCAACAAATTGAATAATTTAGGACCATTTGTGCCATTAAGCTATTCAGTAATGAATCCTTTTAAAAGATAATAATAGAATTTATTGTTAGAATTTTCGTGCTATAATTGGTATATATTATTAAATATATTTGTACTATTTTTTTTCCAAGATAAGATATACTTTAGTAATTTTAGTAATTAAAAGATGCAGATTTACTTGACATATCAGCTGGTGTTAATGTGTTGGTAATAAATGTTGAGATCAGTAGCATTATTATAGATTTATTACTAATGATTTTTATTTATAATTAGATTTTTTTTTAATTACGAAATAATTAAATAAGAAGGCTAATTATTTTGGAACTTACTGAAAATATGAGTTAAGGTGTATAAATGTAGTCTACAAAAATAAACAAGTACTTTTAAAAAATGGCATCACTTTTACGCAACATATTATTCCAATTTGATATTGATTGATGAAATTATTAAAAATCATTAGAACTTTTTCAGCAGCATACTACCTTCTTTACTAAAAAAAAAATGAAATATTTTATGCCCCAAATCTATCAATTATGACCTCAGATAATGTTCAAAGATGACAAAATAAGAGTTAGTAAGCGTGACATTATTATTCTAAATGTTTTTACGTGTATAACAAGAATGGACTATTTTCGTTAATTTTAGTATGATTTTTCTTTTAATTTTCATTTTCAAGTGAGGTAGGTCGGTAGGAAGGGGACCTACAAACTGACTCTATGAAGGGTCCAAACTCCAAAAGCGCGGTCACGGTCATTGAAACTGTGACCACAATTATCTTTTTCAGCGTTTTTTTTTTTAAAATATAATTTTCATTAGTGCATAAGAAAATAAATAACTATATATTCAATAAGTAAATATTTGCTTCTTTTTCTGGACAATACAACTTATTTTATTTATTCTTTGTTGTTAATCGTTAATTGTTTTGGACTTGGACAATCTTTGAAGTGGTGGGCTCTAAATCTCAGACGTGTAGAAGGGCAGACACCATGGGTTAAAAATAGAAAAAAGGAAAAAACAGAGACTGCTTTGACTTTCGGTTCTACTTTAAAGAATGATGAATCTAATTCTTATTTCTTTTCCATTCTTTTAACAAATATTCCATTTTTAACTTATAAAATTTTCTAAAGTATTGTTACTATTTTTTTTTTGATATGTTAATTGTATCAACTTAACTTAAAAAAATCGAAATTTTCTTTTTTAAACCCAAAAAAAAAAGAAGAAAACATAGTTTTACTTTCGCACCACAATTTTTTTCTCTTTAATTATGCATAATATGGTAATTAACAAGAACAGATCAGAGTAGAGTAGCGCTGATTGACAGAATTATGTAGGTTGCCATTGAGACTAGGTAATATAAGGGGATTCTAGGGTTGGCATAGCTATATACTAAAATAACGAAATCTTATATTACTTTTTCGAGCCATTTTCTTACATATAGGGGTTCAGTTAATTAATTTTTTTTGATGGTTTATATGTAGTTCATTTTGTACTGAAGGAATTAATTAGTTACTGCTACAGTTTACCTGTTGTTGGATTTTGTATTGAATTTGTTAGTAATTTTTAGAAACATGCATCAGTCTATGAGTGATTTTTCTCATCCTTTTAAAATTCGAACTAAATTTAGTAAGCTCCACATAATTTTTTGTTAAATCTTCAATTGAGAACTACAACTTACTACTTATATTCTATAAAATCTCATATGCTCATAAAATAGGAGGCCATAGTATATTTTCTTGGTTTTATTGAGGAGGAGAAACAAGAAGAAAGAATGAAAGAAGCACGTGATAATTTAGTTGGACGAAGAACTGGGCCATTGAAATTCAAGTATGTATAAAAATTTTCAACTAAATATATTTAGAGTTTTGTTTGCATCGATTTGAATGAAAAAGACAACATGAAAGATACGTTCGCTTTCTACTATGTTGATTCAATTTCTTTAATTAATTATTTTTTAAAATTTAGAAACAACGTGAAGCATATGAACTACGTATCTGGCAATTTGGAGCAATTAATTCTTTGAGCTTTGATTGATTTTACACATTTTCATAATAATATACAAAATTGAGGGCAGTTTTGCAATTTATTTCGTAAATTGTGGTAGAAAGGAACGACAATACGATATTTTGGCTATTTGTTTTAAGGGACGTTACATCAATGTGAACAATTGTAATCCTTGGCAACACTAAATATGTTGATTTTCAAGCAAAAAGAAAGAAAGAATAAAAAAAACGTAAATTTTATAATGACAAATGCTAAATTACATTAATTAGTTTTGTAATTAGGGGTGAATTATCAAGTAAAATATGCGTAAGTTCCTGTATAATGATAAAGGAAATCCCATGATTAACTTGTTAATACGTAATTGGCAGAACTGACTATGTTAGCACCTGAATACTCATATATCCAAAATATGTACAGCCAATGCTAAGCCCCTAATATTAATTATTTAAAAAAAAAACAGAATACGTAAGCATCAAAACATACTGCTAAGAATCAATGAAACAGTTGAAAAACAAAACAACAACAAAACAACCGAAAAGTAAAACTATCCTAAACTCTCGGGCATGCCTTATTAAAGCACATCTAGATAAAATTCTCACTGGAAAAAAATCTAGAAAGAAGAAAGGGTACAACTAGGCATTAAGCTAGTGTTTACGGAGGTTTTGTCAAGAACAAATTTAAAAAATTACAAAATGTAGTTTATGTGTGAAAATGATTGATAAAGCGAAGCAAATAAAACGACAAAAATTTTATAGTGGTTCAGCTCAAAAAAATATGAGCATACGTTCACTGTTCTTTACTATTTTCTTGAGAATTATAAGAATTTCTCTAGGTTTCAAGATGAGAGTAAACAGAGAATTACAGAGAGGATGTATAGTAAAATGTCTGTAAAAAAACTGTGAGATAAAAAATTATAAGACTGAACTCCCTTTATATAGGTGAGAGTATCTTTAGTTTTTTCAATTTTGTGAATAAGAAATTATATAATAAAATATAATATAATATTGATATTAGTTGACTATACAATAATAAGTAATTATCTCCTCTTCAATTAGCTAGTTACCCTTTTTAGGGATTAGGCAGGTCAATTATTCGTGGTAGTCAAAAAACCACACAACGATAGCCCCTAGTTTTTAATGCGTTCTTGACATGTTGAAAGCTTTTTTCAATAAAATAGTTGACCATATGCCATTATGATTAATAGTTCCTGCTCAAATCTTCAACTGAACTTATTATAAGTTCTCTTGATTCTTCTTTATCGATGTCGATGATTGAGTTAGTAGGTATGAAGTGGTAATCAAATAGTGCCACTATACTCTTGTTGACATCTCTTTTTCATAAATAAATGAGTTAATCTTTTGTAAGTATAATAAGGATCAAACTCTTAGTACACTGAAAAATATCGCTTCTGTAATAGCAAGAGTAAAAGTGAAGTATGCGACTAAAATACGATCTCATTAGTCTTCCATAGAAACTTATGGAAAAGTAGGAAACACTTAAGAACCATGTCATTGTAGATGTAAGGAAGTGCTCAAGAACCATATCGTTGTCGATGCCACTGTTTACTAGTAGAGTATTAAAGAGACTGCAAAGTCTTTTAAAGAAGATCTTTTCTCAACTATAAATTCGTAATAATGCTCATATTGTAGAAATATGCTTCTGATTCTAAAAGCCTTGATCTAGATATGATATTTTTTTGTTAAAATCCTGAAGACAGTTAATAAAGTCACTAAGAAACAAAATAATTTGTGCTACCCTGAAGACATAGTTGATGACACCTACATCGTTGAAGAGCTGTTCGTAGTAGTTGAATGATATGAACTCCTTTTATACTTCTTAGTAGTTTAAAAGGGTGTCATATTTGTCATATTTCGAATTTTCCTACAAAATATTAGAAAATCCAAAAAATACTTAAAGTAATCAAAGATGTAAAAAAATACCTGACTCTTGAGTCGCGTGCTGTTTGGCTGGGCTGATCTCCTATTTTCTTTAAGACACTTTGCTTCATAATATAAGAATCAAGCTATTTCATAAGATAGATCCTTAGCTCATTATTCAATTGGACGTGAATCAAAGAAATAGTTAGGCCACCTCGTATATTAACTTGAGGTTCCATATTTGAAAATATTCCATAAGGTATAAACCTGTAGGAACTGTTAGGTCATCCTGAAGATTCAAAATTCCATATCATGTCGATTACTTAAAAACAAGTTAGATCGATCTTTACGCTCTTGCAATTCGAATCCAATAACTTAAAAGTGGGGTTTAATTAGTAGGATAGGTTAGGCCACCTATAAAAAACAGTGAGCATGAGTGATACAAACTCAAATGTGTTTTTCAAAAGTTCTATGGCAAAATAGGATTTATAGTAATATATCACATCGAACTACAGACATTTTGCTTAGTCACTTTTGTGTTCGAGGGGGATATCGCGCAATACAATATGTACAGCATGAAGCGAGAAGAAAATCCTAAGATTTTTAGGAATTTTAGAAATTCAGTGATCCGAAATTCCAACTCCTCTAATGTGAACATTTATATAGTTCTTTAGGAAGTGAGTAGGAAATTACATAATCTTATCCTACTGCCCCCCGAGTTTTATGGTGTTCAAAGATGGCCACAAAACTATAAAAGACAACTCAATAGAATAAAACAAATCAAGATAATAAATTGAAGGAATAATGCCTTTATTTATCAATTCAAATGACGAATAATCCTCCCAGTTTTATAGTATTACAATAACTGCCATAAAATTGTAAGTAGACAATGCATAAGAATGAAGATGGATCGCAAGAAGAAAATGCATAAACTTTTATTGATGAAATTATCGAAATTTATAAAGATACCCCACGAGTTAGTAGTTGCATAATAGTCGATATAAGATAAAGAAACTTGAGGAGAATTACTGATAGTAGTGATGAAAATTCATATAGTATGAAGAGCTCGTACTTGGGAAGCTCGAATATGATAGAGCTCGAATATAGAGAGCTCAATGATTGAGTAGAAATCTTGTCGAGATTTTTTGAAATCAAATGATGATCTTGTCTAGGTCGAAGATAATAAATTTAAACATAGTGGAGAGCAAGCTTGCATAATAGAAAGCTCAATGATTCAGAGATCTTGAAGCTCTGAGAAATAGAGTGGAGCTCTCGTTGAGATCAAAGATAGTTAAAAGCTGAAATATAATGGAGAGCTCTTGTAATAGGGAGCTCGAATATGGAAGGAGAGCTCACGTAATGGGGGGCTCATATATAATAAAGAAGCTTGAATATGAAAAGTTTAAGGACCGAATAGAGATCTTGTCGAGATACGATTAATTGAATGAAAATCTCATCAAAGTCGCATAATTGCATTTATTTAATCTTATAGAAATATGTCTCGACTATGAAGTATATATATTCTCAATCTAGAAAGGCGTCCCTCAACCATAGGTGTGAGTTGACCAATAATTTTTTCTCACTTACACGAGTATATCAATAGTGATTATCAACTTTAATAACCCCATATTCTTTGTCGAGGCCAATTAAGCTAAGACATCTGGTTGGCTATTTTTTCTACGAGGTAGTGGCTGAATACTATAAGTAGTAAATATTGAGAATAAACGTTGTACTTCTTACAGATATGCCAACATCTTCCTTCCTCTTGCTTGGTAATCACTAATTACTTGGCAAACAACTAATTGAATACCTTGATTATCTATAATTTCATCTCTTATGTGAGCTTAAGTCCAACAATTAGTGCTTCACATTCTACTTCATCACTCGATGCTAAAAATTCAAAGCGAAGTATGCAATGAATATTATACCATTTTGGATTGATTAACATCAAACCCACACTAGCTCCATTTTCGTTTGACGATCTTTAATCGCAGTGGAGGTCGAAAATTGATATCGAATTGATTCAGCTCAACTGCCTACTTGAGTAATCATCCCGACGCTTCAAGCTTTTGCAAAACTTCTCCATCTCTGGATATCTCATTTCAGCATCAAGTAGTCTTTTTCATACATAATACACAGGTCATTGTATATTTTCTTTTTCCCGAATAAACGCATCACTTATCACATATTTGGAAACAACGAATACAGGTACAACTTTTTCCTTAGTTTTGGCTTTGACAAGAGTGGAGGAGGACCTAAGTGTTTCTTCAAGTCTTGGAACATCTGCTAGCACTTCTCAGTCTACTCAAACTTCTTTTATCCCTTCAAAACCTTGAAGAATGATTAGCATTTATCAGTTGATCTTGATTCAAATTGACTCAGTGCAACCATTCTTCTTACTAGGCTCTGTATATCATTCGATTTATGTGGCGACTGCATGTCAATCAATGCTCGGATCTTTTGAGGATTAGCTTTGATACTTTTCTGATTGGCCATGAATCCCAAAATCTTTCCAGATCCTACACCAAATGCACACTTCTGGGGATCCAACTTCATTTGATATTTTTGAAGAATTTTGAATATTTCATCAAAGTGCTTGATGTGATCTTCAGCTTTCTTCGACTTCACTAATATGTTATCAATGTAAACCTCCATTGTCTTGCCTGGTATACTGCAGTAGTTGTCCTTCTTTGATTAACCTTTTGATCTCATCTTTTAGGGTGTAGTAGTTGTTGGTGTAGTGTCCAATATCATTATGATATCGGCAAAAATTGTTGGGATCACATTTTACTCTATCCCACTTTATCGGTCGTAACTGACGTACTGCTCCAGCTAATTTGTGACTATATAAATATGATCTACGGGTGCACTCTGTAGTTGTTGAATCGCAGTGGAGCCTTTAGAATCTTCTGCTTCTTTGGCTCGAGCTGTTTTTCAACTGATTACTCATTCTTCCTCTTTTTTTTTTTTACTTCTTATCATTATTGTTGGTTATTGTGGTTGCATCCTTGGTTGTATCTTTCCCTTCTTCCTTCTTCGCCTTATGAAGATTTTGTTGAGAAGATTCCACCCTTAGATGTCGACTAACTCTCCGGTAGAAGTCTTCAAGAGTCCTACATTCTTGCTCCAGCAATTCTTCCTAATGTTTAGTTTCTGGTCGCACTCCAGCCATCATTAAAATCAGGACTCCATCTTCAGGTGGGTTGTTGACTTTCGCCAACTCTGAAATAAAATAGTTGAGATATGATCGTAGAGTTTCCTCTAGACCTTGTCGAATGGTAGACAGACTGATTAAAAAAATAGTAAAGTTCTTTGTAGCTTGTTTGTCTCAAGAATGTAGTTTGAAGTTATTGCCAAGATGAAATCAAACCAAGCTGAAGTCCTCAAAACCACTTCTTTGCTACTCCTATGATGGTTATAGCAAAATACCTACAACATGGAAGGTCATCGACCTAGTGGAGTTCCATCATATTGTTAAAGTGATCTGTATGGTCCTGCGGATCATTTTTCCCATCAAAGGTATTTATGGTGGGAATTTGGAATCCAGCAAGAAGTGCAGCAGTTCAAACTTTTTCATTGAATAGCGATTAACAATATCTATCTGTGAGTTCATCATTCCATCTAGCAAGTATATCTAATGTGATCCTCAGATTATGAACATCAATGTTAGGAGGAAGTGCTTTATCTCTTACTCGTGATAGGGATGGCCTTTGGTCGCTATTATCACGACATAAGACAGGTTAATTAGACAAGGTCTAGAGTGACCTTTGTGAAGATTCTACTAAAATAGTTCGACGTGATAGAGTTCGGTTGTTATGAAGCGATGTGAATTGCTCATGACTACCTCTTTGATGTTGTTGTTCCAAGTGTTGTCTTAGGTATGTAGAGTTTTGCCTTGGTTCCCTGCTTATCCTCTCAAAGACACTTCTTGATTGATGATTCTATTCGTTGTTTTGATGGTTGTAGCTGGTAGAAGTTCTGTAAGAAGGTTGTTTATGATCACGGTTTGTGTTGGAACTCCTAATGCCGGATTCTTGTGGTAAATATGTAACTTTACTTTTCTTTTAGAAGTGTGATCTACATGTCGCTCTTGCTGGGTTCTGGGCTGGTTGCAATTTCCTGCTTCTTAAATCTAGATCCTCTTTTTAGGTCGTCGAGCAGGACGATCTCTGGGGCACTCCTATTATGGTAGTGTTAACATCTGTTCTTTAGCAAGTCACCTCAAAAAATCATTGATCTGATTGGTGATTTGTTAAAGGTTTATAAGAGCATCCTCCATACACTCTTGCCTCTGAACAATATTCTTCTCAGGTACAATCATAGCTGGTTGATCCTAAGTAAGATCGATCTATGTAACAGCAGCACTTTGAGGATGGCTTTGGCTGACTCCAACATTTCTGGTGGTGTTTCTAGCATTTACCATCGTTGGATGGAAGGAATTAACAAACTCTTTGCTAGAATAGCCCTTCCTCTAGCGCCAATTATTGACGGAGTCTTGTCAACAACAAATTTTAAAAAGTACAAGATATGGCTTTTGTGTGAAAAGGATTGATAAAGCAAAACAAATAAGGAGATAAAAATTTTATAGTGGTTCAGCCCCAAAAAAGAAGAGCCTACGTGCACTGTTCTTCATTATTTTCTAGAAAATTACTAGAGTTTCTCTAAGTCTCAAGGTGAGAGCAAAAAAAGAATTACAAAGAGAATATATAGTAAAGTGATTGTAAGATAACTGTGAGATGAAAAATTATGAGACTGAGCCCATTTAAAATAGGTGAGAGTAGCTTTAGGCTTTCCAATTTTGTGAATAGGAAACTACATAATAAAATACAATATAATACTGAGATTGGGTAACTACACAATAATAGGTAATTATCTCCTCTTCAATTAACTAGGTACTTTTTTTAGGGATTAGGTAGGTCATTATTTGTAGTGGCTAAAAAACCACACAACAGATAGTATTGGGTGAGTTAGGGCTTGAGCCCCACTGAAATTATAAAGCATAAATATAGATATATATAGGGAGAGACTATAGTAGAATGCTCTTTTTAACTCTAGATTAGATAATTTATTCATAACAATTAGATTATTATCTAAAAGCCCAGATACTTTATTTGCCGAAATTTACTATCTATTGATGAACACCTTAATATTTCTCAAAAGTACATTCACTATTCTATTTAACACTGCCAATTTTGACTGCAGGCATTTGTTTTTTGTTGGACAACATTAAAAACCTCTGCCTATTAAGTCTTTCATCTATCTATTTCAATCAATCCCCAAATAAAAATAAATGAAAAAACTGGAGAGGATGAAAATTTGGAGAAAAGTATCTTCATCTGGTTGCAGCATTTATGTGTCTTAGTTTAGGACTTTTATAATCTAGTGAAGAGACTACTCCCAATTGGTAAATCAGTCATGCCTTCGACATGCACTACAAATAGAAAGATTTCAAGGGATTTTTTTCTTATTTTTTTAAGTCTAATTTTTTACTTCCTTGTTGATTATTCTCCAAATGTACCAATTACACTAATCTAAACCAAAATATGAGAGAAACATTAATGATAGAGTACTATAAGATCGAAGGATTTGAATAATAATTTAATAACTGTCATGCAACAATAATAACTGATAATCACAACAAAATATGTTTGAAGTTTAATGCCATATGCCACCTATATAAGAGTAAAATTAAAATATACTTACAATAAATAGATAGAGAAATGTATCAATATATCAAAATATGGAGCCATGTGTAGGGCCCATTTCTATTGTACTTGCCACGTGGACTGAGAGGGAACATAATAGGTGGTGAAAAAAGAGCAGACTTAATATAAATCCCTAAAAAGTTTATTTAAAATAGCACGTGAGTCCTGTATGACATAGTACAGACCTATCAACTCTTGTAGGGAAAAGTTGATCCATCCTCAGGGTCGTATCAGACAAACCTTATGCAGGGACAGCTAATCCAGGACCCCTTCCAAAAGGCTTGGAGGGTTGGAAGTCCTATGGAGTTTATGACTAACTATCCTTACAAACAACACTTAGTCCTGGATTTAGACATAGCATTTAATGCTACATCGTAGCCACCATGTGTGTTAGGTGAACCAACTTAATAGAGTAGCATGCCGCCATGATGCTCTCCTTCTAGATGCGTATCGAAGAAGATTATAAAGGACGATTTGTGTCAATTTAGGAGAGATTGTAGTATCTATAATTTGTAATTTTTGGTGGATATGACGATGAAAGGAGGTAATTAATCCTGAAATTAGGGACTATAAAGTTTCCAATTTCAAGGTATAAATATAGCACTGTTAGCTATTGTTAGCACAAGATTGACAACCCAAGAAGGGGGCTGAATTGGGTTTTAAAATGTTTTAACAAACTTTTCAACTATTCAAAACCATAGACCACTATTTTAAAACTTTTTAGCTAAATCAACAATAATACCAAACATAAAGCAATAATAGCAAGTATATTAAGTACACTAAATATTAAACACTCAATTAAATAGCTTGCAATAAAGTAAAGAGTGTAGGGATAGAGAAAGTGCAAATTCAATTTTTATGAGGTTCGACAAATATGACGGTTTGCCTACGTCCTCAGCCTTCGGTAACTTGCTTTGAGCTTTCCACTATTGGATCCAGATTATGGACTTGACCGACCCTTTTACAAATAGAGTGAATTCTTTTTAGGCACACCCTAGCTTTTACAATAGTCTTAACTCCGGCTCTATCACATTTAACCTCGGATTGTTTTAACTTCGGTGACAACCTCACTATACGGATTATTTAGACAATGATGCCAATCTCACCAACTCACGGGCCAATCTCACCAACTCATAGGTTGTTTACGACTCCGATGGTAACCTCACCTAAATCGGGTTGTTTATGAATCCGGTGTCAATCTCACTTCACACTCAATGGTTTTTCAATAAATAAGAGTGAGTACTCACTCACATATTCTCCTCAAAAAGTAATTAATACAATTTTGGCTTAGGAGATTTGAGAATAATGCACAATGAATGCTCTAAGATTGGCTCAATATGATTTGAAAGTGTAATTGATGTGAAAATAGGCTAAGACACTTTGAGAGTAGATGAATATCAATTTAAGTCATGCTCTTGTGTTAAATGCTATAAAATGAAGCTCTATAAATAGATATCTAAGAAAGCTAGCCGTTTATAGCCGTTATTAGCTTTCTGCCAAATGTTTGGTCGACCAAAATTAAATCTGGTCGACCAAAAATATAGCCGTTAGAGTTTGACACATCAGTTCAGCTTCAACGATTATTTCTGACCACTGGTCTAAAAAGTGGTCGACCAACTGTTGGTTGACCAAAATCATATTCTGGGCATATTTAAGATTTTGTCAAGATTTTGGCATTTTTCAGATCTTAACAACTTTTGGCGTTTTTCAAAAACTGACTTCTA
This sequence comes from Parasponia andersonii, assembly GCA_002914805.1. Lineage (NCBI taxonomy): Eukaryota > Viridiplantae > Streptophyta > Magnoliopsida > Rosales > Cannabaceae > Trema > Trema andersonii. The sequence continues at coordinate 1,004,809 of JXTB01000070.1, forward strand.
AACTTATTTTAAACACTTTAAAAACATTAGAAATCAATTTGAAAAGAATATTTTGGCTATTGCAAACTTGTTTTAGTTTCACAAAGATATTTAACAATAATTTAGAAAGTGTTTATCCTAAAACACATTCTTGTTTACAAGTAGAAAATCTTCTTTTAGCCTATTTCAAATAATCATGATTTCAAATATATTTGCAACTTATTTAACCTTAAGAAATCATGTTTTAAAGAATTTTTTTCCATTCAAAGAGATCATTATATTCTATTTTCAAACTTCGATGATAAAATAACCATTTTAAGCTTAAGATAGTTTAAAAACTCTTTTGAAAAGTATGAGCCAATGCAAAGAGAATTTATGTGTAATGAACTAAATCAAATACAAGACTAAGTATGAATATACCCTTTTTAGACACAATCTTGTATCTTGATTGTTCATCTTCAAGCTTGATTCTAATATGTCCATATGCATCCATCTTCAAGCTTGATTCCTTGATTAACTTGAGGTAGAACTTTAATACCATTTCACTACACACTCAAGTTAAATCATTAGTACTAAATCAAATGTTTGTTATCTTCAAAATAAGAGTGAGTAAGATTGAAACCTTAATTTCCCAACAAGCACATCGTCCTAGTAAAAGGTAAGATTTCTTTCCTACTATTTAACTCCAGAAAAAAGATAGATATATCTAACTTAAGTATTGAAGAGTTTTTGTAGGTGGCCACCCGCCTCTCTATTTAGAATCGAGAACGAATCAATGAAAGAAGCAGGAATAAGTGGACAGTTGGTAGAAGAACGTACCAATAGTTTGGCACTATTTGTGGGAAGAGATGAGAGAAAGAAGAATTGAAAACTTGAAGTTAACGCTCTCCCCGAACAAAAAACTATACGATATTGGATGGCACTTTTGAGAATGGCGACAAGAAGCACGTAGCCTGATGCTGAAGAAAGCTCCGCAGAAGCATGGCCCAGCTTAGAGCAAAACTAGACCAGATGCTTGCCGCCTTAGCAGAAGTAAATAAGAAGGTAGAGATGGTTCATGAGGCCATCGTGGGCCTAAAGAATGAGGTTACTGAAGTCTATAAAGATAATGTCTACCTTGAAGGATTATTGTCAAGTGAAGCAAGGAGTGAATGGAGGGATGATTTTAATTCGGAGGTTCCGCAAGAGTTTGGAGAACAACAACTCACCTCAACAATAGGAGAAATCCTTGTACTAGCCATATCGCAAATGCAAGGAGGACAAAAAATCATGCAAAGCATTCACAGATGGGAGCAATGGCAGACATACATTACCAGAGAAATCCTGAAAGCACACCTCCCAACTAGAAGCAAGAAATAATGGCAGAACATAGCAAAAGATTCGAGGCCCACCACAGTCAGACCCCTACTGACTTACCAGAGCAAGCCGTGTGAGGAGTCACCTGAACAATATTTACTCATGGGATTCAACTAAAGCCCAAGTTGAAGGACTTCACAGCCCCAACACTCAAGCTATTTGAAGGAAAAATAGACTCCCTTGACCATATCTACTAGTTTCAGCAGAAGATGGCCTTAGAAACTAAAAATAAGGCCATGACGTGCAAGGTCTTCTCCACCACCTTGGCAGGACCAGCCTTAGCATGGTTTAGGCAGCTCCCATAGAAATCTATAAATGGATTTGAAGATTTTTGCAAACTATTCCTAAGCATGGTTTAGGCAGCTCCCATAGCATGGTTTAGGTAACAAAAGACCATGTGGGATCTTGACCGTTTGGAACAATCTACAGGCAAATCCCTGAAGAAATACTTGTCTCAATTTTTGGATATGATGTCCCAAATACAAGACACTGATTCGATCCAAGCTGCGAGCTCCTTTGTCAAAGGCCTACAACCGGGTTCCATATTGTCAGATCATCTACTCTTAAATTTGTCATACGATATATCCGATGTATTAGCAAAGTCGGAAGGAGTCTTTAGGGTGTTGGAGAGCCATCAAAAGGCACCCAAAACTTACGTGGCAATAATGAAGACACCGGTATAAATCTCGATTACACAGGGAGTAAAGAGGCCTGCGTAGACTCAAGAGCCAGCTCAAAACCAGATAACCCTAAGCCAAGCCAACCAAGAGAGGGACAAATGAAGAAAGAGATTTAAAAACCCTTTATCAAAATTTGAGCTCAACACAACAATCAATGTAATATTCCTCCAGAATAAAGACAAAGACATTTTTAAATACCCTCCCAAGTCCAACATCTCGGATCACATGAAAAACAGAAACAAATATTACCAATTTCATAAAAACCACGGTCATAACACTGTTCATTGCTGTAGCCTCTATGGGTAGGTCATGATGGCTATCCAAGCTTGAAAGTTAAAATAGTACATGAAGGCAAACAGAAATCAATCCAAGAAAGGCAACACTGGACAAGATAAAGGGAAATAGACCCAAGCTTTGGGGTCTAGAGAATAGCCTTTGAGGATAGTGCCAATGATCATAGGTAGACCAGAGCCTACCCAAAGTCAAGAGGAAAAAATGAAGCTGCAGAAAAGGACCGGAGAAATGGTGAAACGCTTCAGGGGGCTGGGACGTTCTGTAAATCATCTGACGACAAAGGAAAGCTATGCCTTTACCGTACCCATCATCTTCACACAGTAGGACCTAGCCACAGTATGTCTACCCCACGATGACCCTCTGGTAATAAAACTGTAGATTGACTCTTTGATGGTGGGGAGAGTCCTAGTCGACGGTGGCAGTAGTACTAATGTACTATTTCTCAACACTTTCGAAAACATAGGTCTAGATCGGAATACACTCTAGCCAACCTATCAACCCTTGTTCACTTTCAACAACAACAAGGTTAGCCCTTAGGCATCATAATGTTAAAAGTTTACACCACTGCGAGATTCCTGGATATGGACTTTATTGTCATTGACTGTCAGTCCTCTTTTAATACCATTATGGGAAGAGGGTAGATCCATGATATGCATAGAGTTACGTCGAACCTCCATCAAGTCCTGAGGTGCCAGTCAAAAGACAGGACTTATACAATAGACATTAGAGATGATTAGGCTTCTGCAAGGAAATACTTTTTGATTACTTCGAAGCAAGCCGGAGAGACGACGAACATCCTGACGGAAAACAAATAGCAGTTAAAGGATCGCTTGTCAACATACATGAAACAGATTAAAGAAGAGTTCGGCAGGCCAGAGACCATAATTGAGGAGTTGTTAGCGATCCCCTTAGAGAAATCAGACCCAAAGAAAACAGTCTTGGTCAGAGTTCTATTAGCAGAGGCAAAAGGGACAAGCTAATGGAATTCCTAAGGCAGAATAGGTCGACCCTCCAGTAAGACAGAAACCTAGGAGATTTACGCCAGAGAAGAATAGAGCCATTCACAAAGAAGTAGAAAATCTACTTGAGAATGGCTTGATAGAATTTGTGTATCTCCGCTGGGTCTCCAACCCTGTGGAGATCAAAAAGAAGAATAGGGATGACATGGTCATAAAAAGTAAAAAAGCTATAGATCATCTGGAGCATTTGGATGAATGCTTCTGAATTTTAAGGCATTACCACATACGTCTGAATCCCAAAAAGTACGCTTTTGGAGTATCCTTAAGCAAAAAAGATATTGAAGCTAATCCTACACGGTTATCCTAAATTATGGATATACAAAGACCCTAGACAAATACAGCACTCATTTGGTTTGTTTCTAAGATGTCCGATCGATGTCGACCATTTTTCCAATGTATCAAGAAAAGCTCATTGGTTTTTTTTGGGGAGGAATAAGATAAGGCATTGACAAAATTTAAAGAATACTTAAGCCAACCATGCTGAAGGAGGGACAACATTTGTACGCGAACCTAGCGGTACCTGAGGTAGCAACTAGCACTATGTTCTTCATTGAAGAAGAGGATTAATAGAAGCCCATGTTTTATACAAGCCTCATGCTATTAGGTGCAGAAACCCAATACAGCATGGCCAAGAAATTCATCTTGGCTCTGGTAAATGCGTAGAAGATGCTGAGGCAATTTTTCGAAGCGTATCCGATCACGGTATACACGGATTTCCCTATCCGATAGATTCTGGCTAAGCCAGAACTATCGGGGGGATTAACCAAATGAGCTATTGAATTAGGAACATACGACATCAAGTACTAGCCTTGAATAGCTGAGAAGGGATAGGTCTTGGCAGACTTCCTAGTAGAGATCCAATCCTTTGGCGAACTACAAAACCTACCACGGACACCTTTGACTTCGAGTAACTCGGCTTGGACCTTCTATATTGATGGATCCACAAATATCTTGGGGTTTGGCATCGAGATCCTACAAACCACTACAGTGCTTAAGATAGAAAAATCCTTGAGGCTCGGGTTCAAGGTGACCAACAATGAGGCAGAATATGAGGCAATGCTTCAAAGTTTGGAGTTAGCTACCTATTTTAAGGAAGAAAGTGTCATGGTGAAAACCGATTCCCAACTGGTAGTCGGCCAGGTAAAAGGAGATTTTGAAGTGAAGGAGCCGAGGCTGCACAAATACTTCTCAAAGGTAATAGAGGCAAAGACTCGTTTCTACAAATTCGATATCAAGCAAGTGCCTAGGGAAATGAACCAGAGGGCTGACGAGTTAGCTAAAAGCACGTCGTCAGGAGAAACAATCAAGTATATAGAGTTGCTGCTAGAGAACGAGTACACAAGGGATCTTGGAGAAAATCTGGCATACCATGTGTTCATGACTGAGCCCGAAGTTGAATATTGGATGACACTACTTACACATCTCTAATAGTGGAGCAACTATCAGAAGACCCCACTAAGGCAAAATCGATCAGAATGAAAGTTGTTCAACACACAATGGTGAAAGGGCAATTGTACAAAAGATTAACAATGAGACCAATGCTGAGATGTATAGGCCCATTGGAGGCACAAAAGCTGATGGAGGAAAGTCATGAAGGAGTGTGTGGCAACCATTCTGGTGAATGGAGCCTTGCCCATAGGGCTCTGATAGAAGGATACTTTTGGCTATACATGATGTTTGAGGTAGTCCAATTCGTAAAAAATGCGATAAATATCAAATATTTGCCCCCCCTGAAGCACTAACCTGCAGAAGAACTTCATTCAAACATAACCCCTTGGCCTTTTGCTAAGTGGGGTCTGGATATTATCAGGGAGCTACCCAGGAGCCCTAGCAGTAAAAGATACATCCTGCTAGTTACAGATTACTTTACTAAGTGGGTAGAAGCTGAAGCCTACACCACCATCAACAAAATAGATACAATTAATTTTATCTAGAAAAATATAATCTATCGGTATGAAAAATATAATCTTCTAGTATGGAATCCCAAAGTAGATACATACTGACCATGGCACAAAGTTCCAGAATACCAAACTCAAGGAGCTCTACGACTTATATGATGTAAAGATTAGTTTCTTATCCATAAATTACCCCTAAGGGAACGATCAAGCTGAAGTAATGAACAAGGCAATCTTTAGCAACATCAAGAAAAAGAAACAAGAGGCTAAAGAAAAATGGTTAGAAGAGTTACTAGTCGTAGTGTAGGCCCATCAAACTACTGAACGAAGATCAATAGAGAGGACACCTTTCGCTATGTTCTATGGGTTAGAAGCCGAGATCCCGACCAAAGTCGGTCTCCCGAACCTTCCCTCTGAAGTGGTAAAAGATACCTCATTAAATGAGCAGCAGTTAAGCCACAACATAGACCTCTTTGAGGATATTAGAGATGTGTCCCTAATCCACCTAGCATTTTACCACCAGTTGGTCAGATCCTACGATGCAAAAAGGTCAAAGTTCGTCGATTTAATGCTAGAGATTGGGTTTTAAAGGTCAAAATAGGAAATTCTTCAAAGTTGGATCCTAACAGGGTGGGACTCTACGAAGTAATCAAAGCGCTCGACAACGACCCCTATGTTATGAAAGAACTCAAGACTGGGAAGAACTTGCCCAACACTTCAAAAAATATTATATGTAAGTCGTATATATTTACTTCCATTATTGAATAAAGAGTTCAAATTTGGGACAAATCAAACTTTTAGCCATATCAATTTACTAATTAATTTGTTATTTGCGAGGGTCTAGCCTTCAGTATCTCAACCCTTTTTTATGCACCAAGTCCACTAAGATATTTTTATGTATTAAAAACCATACTCTAGGTGCCACATTGTGTAATAAAATACTTGCCAATGACCCAAGAATATGTACGAAGAGGAATAAGATGTGCAATAAAAGCTTACTAGGTGCCTACCCATTTAATGGTAGGGAAGAATTGAGCGATAAAATCCTCACCAGTAAGGGCCCTACAAAATGGGAAAAGCTATGTGATAGATATTTTTACCAGCGCGAGCCCTCTAAGTGATTCATCCAAAAATAGATAAGGACTGATCAATGACATAACGAGGGTCTACCCGTTGGAAGCAGACCCTCTGGGTTCTGTTCATTGGAAGCAGACCGAAATAGATTACGTGAAGTAATATATGTAAAAATGTGTGACTCTCAAACATAAAAACAAAAATCAAGATCGATTATTATTCATTCCTGCTTGATTATTAATTACAAAATACATGGTTGATGAGCACCTAAACCACAATGTCTTTACTTTTCGGGAGAAGGTCTAGGGCGAACTCATAGGGACATATCAGAAAGATAATGCCCTGTTTAGTCCTGGTAGGATCCAAGCCCAAGCCTCTTTTTCAGCAATGATGGATCCAAGTAAGAATTAACCAACCCCTGAAGCTAACTCCTGGCGCAATTCCATTTGGGGTCAAAAAGGTCCAACCATATGCACGGATCAAATTTTGTTAAGAGAAGCCATGAGAATAGTTACATATCCTCTACACTAGATGAGCCAGAACTCAAATCTTAATTTCTAGAGTTAATCTTGTCAATTATATCTTGGAGAAGATTTACTAATAATTCCAAATCAAATACAATTAGGCCAGACCCAGAGGTTGGCCGAACCGTTGATAAGGGAATGACATCATATATGATATCCGACCCTGACCAAAAGTACAATCAACAGAAAGAATAAGATGAAATAAAGATAAGCAACATATATCAGTTTTATTACTATAACAAATTATTATAAGAAGGGTCAGCTATACACAACACTACTCATATTTTACAAATATACAAAGGAGTGAAGACCCCTAATTACCTCAAACAAAAGAAGGAATGCCAGGATTAATGCCCACTTTAGCCTCGACAGAGGGGAAAATGTCAAGTTCAAATTCGTCACTTGATAGCATAACCTCATTCGGTTCTGCACCAGTTGACGCACTAGCAACAGGTCGACCCACAGGAACGTCGGAAGAGGGAATTTGATCTGGTGAACAAGAGACATGCATTATCTCTTTACCAGCGGAGGCAGTTGTCATGGGCCCATTATTCTCTTTGTCAAGTATCCTCAATACATCACCGGGATATACAATGTTAATTTCGTCTCCTAAAGTCTACATATAGTACCCAATAGCATAGTGGTCCCTCTCAATACCTTTCTACTCATCGAACTAGTTTGGCATTGCCACTTCTTCGTGGCATTTGTAATTTTTTAGTCTTTTCTTGGCCAGTGTGCTCATAAGGATCACCACGCATAGACCTCTTCCTCCTCATGACGGTCAAGGTAGCATCATCGTCACTGTCTGAAGAAAGAACGGATTTAACTCTCTTCGCTATCGAAACCCCCTATGCTTCGGGTGGGCCCTCATCGCAACTCCTTTTCAGCGGGGTAAGTGGAGGAGAAGATAGGTGGGACTTAAGTTTGGATGCTCTACCACTGAGCTCTACAATCTTCCCGTGAGAATAAGCAGAACCAGACCTAACCTTTTCGCCAGACCCCACGCCCGCCTTTGACTCGGAGCTAGGGGCAGGGGTAGCTGACATAGCAGAGCCCCTAGATAGGCTCGAGGATGCCTCTTTGCTGTATTTGATCACTATGTTTGGCATCTCCTGAGCTACAAGCCTGCCTGCTTGAGAAAAGAATGCAGTGTCCACATCATTTTTGGATACGAACAATCATTTCAGCTCGTCATCTAAGTCTGTATCATGGGCACCAGTCCCCTGCTATCTGATATCATCCTCAGATGACACTACTAAACGTCACTTAGTAGAAGCGTTGGGTCACATGCGGTGGACAACAGTACTCCATTTGGCCAGGGAAAGGTCAGCCGAAGGACTAGCATCTTAACCCATAATGTACAACCTTTAAAAAAATAAAAAAAGTAATGTATAATAAATAAAAAAACCAAATAATAATGATAAAGCTCTACCTTTGATCATTTTGGGAGACACGAGCACTTCACCGCGAAGCTTGGCGCACTCCCTATTTATGAGTCCTATGGCCTCCTCGAGCTCATAGCTAGTTGGCATAACTAGGTCATTAGGCCCCATCATCTAGTTTGAAGCCATAACCTAGCGACCAACTAGGGCAACTCGGTTCTGTTCATCTCGGTGGAACCGATTCAACACTGATGCATCGAGCATGCTCTAGAGGTGTTTTGTGATGACCTATGTGTCTAGTGGGAATGGAAGAAGCGAAACCACTCTTGGCATTATTTTCATCACTGGGGGCTCAGTATGACTTGAATGTGGCTGCAGTCACTAGATGACCCAAAGACAGCGACTCTCTCCAACTCCTAGAGCCAGCCCACTGATGGCCGTGGGTCAAATCTGCTTTCCTCCATAGAAGTTATGCGGAATTAGATTTCAAAAATAAAAAGAAGGGGCATATGCAAACCCCAAAAGATAACATACTACTTACTATGGGTAAAATACGATAGGATCTGGAAATGCTCCCCATTCACCCACAGAGAACACCATGCTCCCCCTACAATGTACAACCTGGAATAGGAGTCCCAATACTTGTCCGACCTAAGCAGACCCCAAGAGATGTGATGCCCCAGAAGTGGCTAAAGGTAGAAAGTCGGGTAAGAGTTTTTCTTGGAGATGAGGATAAGTTTATAGGCTTAAAAGACCACCTCAAAGTCAATATGCATATTCAGCAACACTGATAAAGCCAAAAGCCCCATCAGAATCATGACTCCATTGGCACTAAGTTACATTGGATGAATCCCTGTCAACGAAAAAAATTGATGAATGAGGAGAGGAAGAGGACACCGTAACCACTCGAAGTGTTTCCATCCTAGGATAATGAAGCCCTCGGGAGAAGATGGACGCAAATACCAGTCGACAGGACCCTCAACCCTTCGGAGGGTAACCCCGTCGGGAAAGCAAAGCTGCCTCCTCAGTGAAGTCACCTCGGAATCTAAAATATGGCAGAGTTTTTGGCTCAGGTTTGGGGCCATTTTTGTAAGAATGAGTGAGAGATCAAAGATCTTGAGAAAAGACAAATTCTGAAACCCTAACATTTGGGAACATAGGAAAGTTTGGGAGAGTTAGCAAGTGCACACGAAAAGTTTTGGTAAAGTGAAACAAAAGGGGCAAATGTGTATTTATAGTAGTGTAATTGAAGGGTCACCCGTCCAAAGAAGCAACACGAGGGAATTATAAAGATAAAAGATTAAAAATTTAAAAATTCATAGTATTGGGGAAAATGCCCCTACGTCGGTAACCGATGGATAATGATACATTTATGCTAAGTTTTGACCATCACATTAATGGGCCTTAGATGTGATTTTCTCTTCTGATAATTATGAATCCATCAAAAGGGGAAATAGGAAAATTTGTGGGGCATATTTCTATTATACTTGCCACATGGACTGAGGGGGAATAGGACAGGTGGTGAGAAAAGTGCAGAGTAAATATAAATCCAAAAAAAATTAATTGAAAATAGCACATGAGTCCCATATGACATAGTACGGGCCTATTAACTCTTGTAGGGAAAAGCTGATCCATCCTCAGAGTTGTATCAAATAGACCTTGGGTAGAGTCAGCTAATCCAAGACACCTTCCAAAAGGCCTAAGGGGTTGGCAGTCCTATTGAGTCTGCGACTGGCTATCCTTACAAATAACACTCAGTCCTGAATTTAGACATAGCATTTAATGCTACATTGTGGCTACCATACATGTTAGGTGAAACAACTTAGCAGAGCAGTATGCAACCACGATGCTTTCCTTCCGAATGCATGTCGGAGAAGATTATAGAGGACAATTTGTGTCAATTTAGGAGAGATTGCAGTATCAATAATTCATAATTTCTGGTAGATATGACACTGAAAAGAGGTAACTTATCTTGAAATTAGGGACCACGGAGTTCCTAATTTCAGGGTATAAATATGGCACATCGTCTTAATAAAAGGTAAGATTTCCTTCCTACTATTTAACTCCAGAGAAAATATAAACGTATCTGACTTGAGCATCGAAGAGTTTTTATAAGTAGCTACCCCCAACTCTCTATTCAGAATCGAGAACGAAATCAACAGAAGCAGCAAAATTATGTAGACAATTAGTAGAAGAATACACCAATAACATGTTTATCATCTAGCCGAAAGCTTTTGTACTCAAAAACATAATACGCAGACACATGGTGCATCAGATCAATTTTACAAGCTTATTTATTAATTTCGGGCCAAAAAGAAAAAGAAAAAGCAAAAAAAGCCTTTCTCTGATTCCTACTGTCATAGGTTATGAGACTATGGTTTTTATAGCTGTTCATGTGAATTATAGTAACAAATCATTATTAATTTGAAGCCATCTTCTTCGTTTTTTTTTTTAAATTGCGAATGAAGATATGACTTTTAGATATCCAATGGTTAGAAATATTAAGGTGTTCACCAATGCATAATAATTTTTTGTCAAATAAAGTTTTATAGTCGTTCGATAATAATCTAATGATTAGAAATAAAAGTTTCACATAGGATTAAAAAAGAGAGTTCTACTACAGTCTCTCCCAATATATATATATATAGTGTATATGACCTTTAAATGATTAGAAAAAAAAACACTTGCAAATAACCTTGTAAGCCTTCACTCAAAAGAAATTGTCAGTTCTATAAACATATAACTAATTTGCATAAGTTATAGTTTAAATAATAGGGTAAACTACTAAAAAATACTCTGAAGTTTGACTGTTATGCAATTTGAATACTGAAGTTTGGACTCTATATAATAATATTATGATATTAAGAATTTCAAAGAATTAATACCCTGGACTGACATTTTGACTACTTTTAGTAAAGAAAAACAAATATATCCTCTTTTAAAACTGGATTACTCTTTATTATTTTCATTAATTTTAAGGATATTACTATCATTTACCATTTAAAGTTGTTAAAAAAATTAACTTAGGATATTAATTTTCAAAAATTCTTAATCTTAGGTATTATTTTGCAGAGTCTAGATTTCAGGCTTTAAATTGTAGAACACCCAAATATTACGGTATTTTTTTGCAGTTTACCTTTTACTCTTTTTGAAAAAATAAGTTGGTTTTTTTCCTTTATGAGATAATTTAAGTTAATTTAGTTAAGCAAAATAGAAAAAGCCAAAGAGAGACCAATTTCGTACGGATTACCTTAGTCAAGGCTTAAGTTCCATGCAATTTAATTATTGGCTAAAACAAATATAGCAAAATTATAAATATCCACTTTTCACAAAAAAAAA
>JXTB01000070.1:1033821-1073502 GCA_002914805.1 Parasponia andersonii
ATATTATTTCAATTTGACGGCTGTACACAACTCGTGAGAAAATGACGATCACAATTCACCTCCCAAAGTAATGCATTGCAGGGACAGCGAAGCACACGTGGCGCATTCTTATTAGTCACTGTGGAATTTAGGTTACTGTCATGTTGCTAAGTTCGGAATCTCTACATCCGTTTTGGATGGAACAAGAACAGTCGTAGAGGACTGGTTTGTGTGTCACACGTGTCACGCTCAACAGTTCCCTCAACGATCAACGTTGCCATCGTGAAACACGTGTGCAATATCGGTCTTCTGGCTGGAGACTACGTGTCAACGTTTCAGTACATCAATTATCATCGCTTCAAAATCCGAGTTGAACGTGCAGCACGTGCAATTTCTTGTGAAAAAAAATATGATACAAAATTTGAACGGTCCTCATCCCCGGTGCTGTAAGTAACTTATGGAAAGAAAGTCCTAATAATAATTCATAATAAAAAATATATACATATTCTTTTTGGACAAAAAATACAAACTTTGTTTGTCTTTTAGTCCTATTGCACATTTATCTTTTATCTTTGGGCTAAAAATACAGTTATTTATCTTTTATTTTTGCTGAGTATACGCTATTTATTCAATTATTTGCTTTGTGTGGACTGAGATTCAAAGAGCAAAGCAGCTTATAAATTATACCACGTTTTCAGTTTCAGAAAGAGTTTTATAACGACCACCTTTTTGTCTGTAATGCATTAAAGAAAATTTTGTTTATAGTGATTTTATTTCATTAGTTTATTAAGAGTATAAATATTAGATCTCATAGAGCACTCAATTTTTTATACTGAAATTTTACACTATTTTAAGAAGTGATTATTTAATGTTATTGAAAAAAAAAACGCTACAAGTTAGCTGGTGTACAAAATTAGTGTTCCTTTTCTTAAAAAATAAAAAGGAAACAAAGAAAATGTGTTCCTTGATGTAAAATAACCGGGAGTTTCACCTCAAAAAATTAAAAAAAATTACTATTAGTTGTATACTTGAATATGTATAAGACTAACTCACTGGATGTGGTACAGTGGGGTGGGAGTTCGATTTTCGGATTTCGTATAAAGTAAAATTCAAAGACCATTTTTAGAGTAAAAAAAAGTTTAAGGACCTCTTATAAGTTTAACCCATGTATATATTTTTCTTCTGGACTCATAATAAGATTATGTCTCTTCACCATAGTACTAGTAGTCTATTCTTCTGCCTCTTTTTCTCAAGATTATAATTGAATGCTATCATCTTTTCTTCTATATTAACCTTTGTCTTGTTTTTTTTTTTTTTTTGTGACTACGCTAAATACAAAAAGTTATAGCTTTCCTTTTTGTATTATTATTATTATTTTTTTAAGTTAGTATCTTACCATTTGAATGGGAGCTAGTTATATAAGAATTATATTATAGAGAAATTTAGATGGATGATCAATATTTTAAATTTGATTAAATAGATATTAATTTTTTAAATTTTATAATTAAATATCCAAATATATATATATTTTCTTTTACACTTGTTAGATATATATATCTACTAATTTTAATTAATGTATTGAAATATATTAAGTATACTTAATATATAATATTTTATACTTTGTATATAAATATATGTCGAACATTTGTTATAATATTTGAAAAATAGACATTTACTTAAATTGAGCCTCAAATTCGGTCATTTTATATTATATGTATAAGTATTTATCTTATAAATATTTTTTAAATAATTTATTTTTAGTCATTGAATCATCATTTAACAGTTATAATAATCTGAATAGTTAGAAAAAAAATATTATTTAATATTCTCTGTCTTTTTACATAAAAGGACGTAGAAAATGAATTTTGATCCGGTAAAACAACGATTAAAGAAAAAAACTTACTCGAACGGTGCTCTAATATATAGTACACGTTATATATTATGTGTGGTTCGATTTTTTAACTCATGTAAGTAAAATAAAAACAAACTAAAGCCATCCATCAACGCTAATTAAACCTGCAGACCATGATGATAATANTAAAAATCTTTTTCGTTGCTTTATCATAATTTGTTTAATCATATCAATATATATATATATATATATTTATATAAAACATGGTATTGATCTCCGAACCTTCCACGGAGGATTATTAATTTTGATTTTTTTTAATACATGTAAAAGAGAGACAACTTATAAATTATTTGTAAAAGTAAAATTTTTATTATCATGTTATTTAATAAATATTTTGGAGTTCTAAAATTACTTCTGACTCGATCTTAGTCAAAAATTTTGAACCAAATTCGACTATGGTTAAAATTATTCGAATATGGTCGAATGCAGGTAAAAATGTTTAGACCGGTAGCTTTGACTTCATTGAAAATTTTCGAGTGGGGTCAAAATTTTCCGATCATCGGTCGAAAAACGATCAGAACAACTAGAAGAGCCAGCCGAATAAGTTCAACCACGGTCGAAAATTTTCAACCTTAATCATGCAGAGGCATCGCTGTCGGGATCGGGATCAGGACCGACGGTGATAACTGAAGTAATTTGAATTTGTTGAAGAAATAAGTTATCCAAATAATTTTGCATATGTAACATGATAATGAGGGTTAGTTTTAAAAATATTAATAAATGAGTCCCATTTTTCATTATAAGAGTTTAGTAGACCCTTAAGTGTAAATTCCTCAACTTTATTAGTAGTTAGGTAAGGTACTAGAAAGAATTTTTAGGCAAGATTTTGTGCACAGTCATACCACTTCAGGACCTCTATGATCAGTGAAATGTAAAGCCAAAATTAATACGTAACTATTTATAAATCATTTAAAAATAAAGGTTGCATTAAATTTAAGATCCTTTCACTAAGAAAATAAATAAATTATGGTCCTATGTGATATCCATTACGAGTCCAGAAAATTGTCGTTTCTTTTCAAATTGTTCAGTTTTAAAATGTCCACAACTTCGAATCATCACATGTTAAAGTTTAAAGGAATCTAGGAGACTTTTCTTTCTTCTATTCTATTTTTTTTTTAATTCAAAGTAGACTTTAGAATAAGCATATATATATTTACACATATTAATTAAATTAGGTCAGAATCCAAGAAAAAAAAATAGTTGAAGTCCTTGATCTTGAACGGCAAGAAAGCCACTAGCAGACAGATTCAAGTTTCCGCGTTATCTACCATGTTTTTCAATGTCAAAACTCAAAATGGTTTAGTTATTAAGAACCGCTTTTGAGCCAGCTTTCATGAACGTGGTCAACAGTCTAAGGTCAACATTTTTTTCTCTCTTATTATCCATACATGGCTTAAGCTTACTAGGGAGAGAGTTAGGATTCCGTTGAACTACTAAATACTAAATATATATTTATGTGTTTATCTATATATAAATACGTGTATATATATATATATCTCTAAAAGTATGTTATAATATTATGCGTGTAAGTACAATGTATAAGAAGTCAAAACGTCGCATGTGTTTTAGGCTTCTACTGTTTAGGCGGCGGAAACAAAATGCTAATTAACACATTTTCTAAAAAATATGGTGTTCATGATCATTTCATTGTTAAATCAATATTAGTCAAATAATTAAGTAATTTTTTTGAGCAATGTGTGTATTTTATCTAGCTAAAAAATGATGCCACACTACTTAGGTGAGTTTTCAGTGCTAGATTTTTGTGTCAAAATATTTTATTCTTGTTTTTTTGTCTTTCATTATAGAATGATAATTCTAAAGTCAGGTTAAATTGAAAATTTAAATATATAAGCTATTCAAATAAACGAATAACAAATGTTAGTCGATATGAGAATTAAGTTACAAAATACTCATAATAGTAAACAAACAATCAATGAAACCATTAGATTCTAATAAAGATCGAACAGGGAGGAAATATGTAATCTAACATAGGGTACAATTAGATCCACATGAGATTTTTCTTCACTCTTTAAAATCACTATCTGCCACCATAATTGGCTCATCAGATTGATTATGTGATAGATCTTTTATAGATATCATTCTTCAACAATCGACATCATATGATCTTGTACATTTGAAACTGAGATCTTTAGAATTTAAAAAAAACACACGCAAAATTAGGTAAAACTAATAAAAACCAATTAAACTTATATAGATCTAAAATAATGTGAGACAAAATACTAATAAAACCCATATAAATATAAAATCAAGTGAGACAAAATACCTATAAATATAAATATAAGGTGACAAATACGTTCGTACAGAAGAAAAGATTATTGAAAACAAATAAGAAAAATGAAAACTCTTATCGGAGAGAGATCCAAACGAGGATCTTCCTCCGGATGGAATGGAAATCTAGAAAGATAGAAGTTAGAAAGGACGAAGAGAGAATAATTATTAACTTTATACCTTTAAATAATTAACTTCATTGTCTTGTGCTTCCTAGTCATTACTATTGTCATTTTTTCTAAAATAAAATAAGAATTTCCTAATTGATCAAATAAGCGTATCACAATCACAAATCGATTTGAAGATTGAAATACAAAAGTACTCATATATAACCGCAGACAAAAAACTGATAAAGCCATTAGATTCTTAGTAACAATTAGGGAGAAAACAATGTACATAACCCAACATTAGGATACAAGAAGAACTCTACGATAGATCAATTCCTCCTTCTCTCGTTTAAATTACCTCTACCAGAATTTGCCCTTCGGAGTGATACTGTGTCAGATCTTTTCATATAAAAATCAATCTTCGACATTATAATATCTTCTAGATTTGGATCTAAAAAGTTTCAAATCTAAAAAAAAAGTATAAAAGAATTTACATAGAATTAATACACACTAAAAAACTCACACAAATTTATAATTCGGTTGGTAAAAATACCTAGATTTATGATAATATACGCCTTCACATGCAACAAATGTGCACATGCAACAAATGATTATTCTAGATTAAGAAAACAAAAAAGAGAAGTCCTAGCATAGAGTAAGATCCAAAGGGTCTCCACTTCTGCGGAAATGGAAAACTAAAATATAGGAGTTATAAGAGAAGCGAGTTCAAAGAAGGTTTTTCTATTATTATTAGTATACTATTATTTATAACCACATTGCCATGTGCATTCGGAATGCTGATGCATATACAATATAGATCTTTATGAAATATCACTTACCAAGAAAACAAGGAGAACGTAAAAGTTTCTCGTGAACTCTTGCATACTTTCACGCAAATATCTACTTAGTAAAGGATTGTCAAATACTTCCACAATATATCGTTCTATTTCAATTTTTACTGCTCTAAATTCTTAGGACTCTCAAGATTTCCTTAAAATCTGCCAATCAATTATTGAATCTTGTGGAAAAATGTTGTTGATTCTGAGTAATTAGTTCATACAGATACGACGTAAAACCATGTTGGAAAGTAAAACAAACTTTATTATTCACTCAAATACTTTTACAAGAGAAAATTCTCAACTTCACTCTTCAAGCTCACTCACTCACTCACTAGAAACTATGCTTTTTTCTCTCTTCTCTTTACTCTTAGAATCTTTGCTTCCTATTTGATACTTACAACTCAAATGGGGAGGGGTATTTATACTACATGAAAAACAATGAGAGCCACACAAATAAACAATTACAAAAATTCTTAAACCACACATATTTTTTTCTACACACTTCTAATAATAATCTAAGTAATCAAATAATTCATATGCAAAAAGCTAATATCTAGCTAATACTAGAAGATTCTAGGTGGAGGGTTTTTTTAATTTGGACTTGGGCTTTTTTCTTTTATGAGCTTTGTACTTGGGCTAACTCCAACTTATTGGGCCTCATGTTGATGGGCTTAAAATACTTCTTATAGGCTTAAACAAGTTTATTTTTCAACACCCCCTCTTAAACTTGTTTTATAATACCAAGTAAGTTTCTTAATCTTACGAAGTCTTCAAACTTGAGTGGCTTGGTGAAAATATCAGCAATCTGATCATGTGATCTTACATACTCCAATTGTACTTCTTTGTTTGCAACATATTCTCTTATGTAATGATAGCGAGTGTCGATATGCTTGCTTCGGTCATGAAAGACTGGATTTTTAGCCAAAGCTATCGCTGACTTATTGTTGATACAAATCTCTCTTGGCTCCTTTTGAGGCAGCTTTAACTCTTTCAACAACCTTCTTAGCCAGATTGCATGACTAACATATGACGTAGCTACTATATACTCAGCTTTGCATGTTGAAAGAGTGACAATCAGTTGTTTCTTAGATACCCAGGTGAAGGCAGTTTCTCTCATGAAAAATACAAAACCAGTTGTACTTTTTCGATCATCAGTTTCTCTGGCTCAATCACTATTACTGTAACCAATGAGTTTGCAATTATTAGAAACTGAATAGAACAAGCCAAGATTAATCGTACCTTTTAGGTAACGAAGAATTCTCTTTGTAGCTTTGAAGTGAGGAGTTATTGGAGTTTCCATGTAACGACTCACTAGTCCAGTTGCATAGAGAATATTGGGCCTTGTACATGTCAAGTATCGAAGGTATCCAACAAGGCTCTTGAAGAGTGTTGGATCCACCTATTCTGCTTTATCGTCTTTGAATAATTTTATTCCGTACTCCACTGGTGTATTTATCAGCTTGCAATCATCCATATTGAACTTCTTCAGGATCTCCTTTGTATAGTTTTCTTGAGAGATAAATATGTCTTCTTCCTTTTGCTTGACTTCTATGCTGAGGTAGTACGTCATAAGTCCGATATCTCTCATTTCAAACTCATGTGTCATTACTCTCTTGAATTCGTCAAACATCCTTAGATTATTTCCAGTGAATATGAGATCATCTGCGTACAAGCATACGACCAGGATATCTCCATCTTTAGTCTTAACATAGAGAGTATATTCATAAGGGCACTTAATGAATCCATTCTCTTGAAAATATTTGTCAATTCGGCTGTTTCATGCTCTTGGTACTTGCTTTAGACTGTAAAGAGCCTTCTTCAGCTTCAAAACCTTATCTTTATGCCCTTTTATCTCATAACCCAATGGTTGTTCGATATAGACTTCTTCTTTAAGAACTCGATTCAGAATTGCAGACTTTACATCCATCTGATAAATCTTCCATTTGTTCTGAGCAGCAAGAGAAATAATTAGTCTTATAGTTTTTAATCGTGCCACAGTAGCGAATACCTCGTCATAGTCAATGAAAGCTTTTTGACTATAGCCTTTCACGACTAGCCTTGCTTTGTATCTTTCTACCTCTCCGTTGGCATTCTCTTTCACCTTGTACACCCATTTTATACCGATAGCTTTATGACCTTTAGGAAGATTGGATAGTTCCCAAGTGTCATTCTTCTCTATAGCTTTGACTTTTTCATCCATCGTATTCCTCTATTTTTCATCTTGTATAGCCTCTTGGAAGTTCACCGGTTCATAATCAACAAATAGGCAAAATAGAGTGAGCTTTTTGAGTCTATCGGTCACCTCATATAGATTTTGAAGACTTCTTGTACGTTCTTCATGCCTCTCCGTTAAGAAAGATTAAGGTGAATCTTCATGAGTGGATGATGTTGGTAAGGAAGGTGGAGTAATAGCCTCCTGATGGACTTTTTTTGCTTTCCCTACTGGTGTTTCCAGATCTTCAAATTGTGGAAAGAAATTGTAGTCATTTGTTTGAGAACCAAAGTCCCATTCACCTTCTTCATCAAATATTATATCTCGACTGATGATTACTTTTCCATTGTTAGGATTGTATAACTTATATCCTTTGGAGTTGATGTCGTAGCCGATGAAAATGAACTTCTCGCTTTTATCATCAAGTTTGGTTCTATGTTCATCTGGCACATGCACATGGGCTATGCTTCCAAAGACTCTCAAGTGGGAGATCCCAAGCTTCCTTCCGCTCTATGCTTCTTGTGGTATCTTTCCCCACACACTTCTTGTTGGAGATCGATTGGACAAATAAACTGCACATGCAACAGCTTCTGCCCAGAACTCTTTGGGTAATCTCTTACTTTTCAGCATGCTTCGAGCTATGTTGAGGATGGTCCGATTCTTTCTTTCTACCATATCATTCTATTGAGGGGGTCTTGGAATAGTTAAAGGTCGTCGAATTCTTTTTGCTTCGCAGAATTCTTGGAACTCTTTTAAAGTGAATTCTCCTCTTCTATCAGATCTGGCTTTGATCTTAAGACCACTTTCCTTCTCCACAATAGCCTTGAACTTCTTAAAAGCTTCAAAGACTTCTGATTTTTGCTTCAAGAAATAATCTTGAGAAATCATCAATAGAGAGCAAGAAGTAATTACTCTTACCGAAAGAACTTGGTTTGATAGGACCACACACATCTGTATACATGAGCTCTAGTGGCTTTTGGGCTTTTAAATTCGACTCTTTTGGAAAGCTTTTCATGAATTGCTTCCCGAGTAAGCATCCTTCACAAAGTTGATCAGGATGATTGATGCATGGCAAGCCTCTCACCATTTTTTTCTTGGACAGTAGCTTTAGTCCTCCAAAGTTGAGATACCCGAATCTCAAATGCCATAGATAAATCCTTATAACATACTTTCAGACAGTTTGCCATATTATTTTGAATGTTCAATAAGAACATTCTATTTCTTGACATAGGCACCTTGGCAATCAAGTTCATATTATTATCTCTTATAGAAAGATTATAATCTTTCAAGTGAATATCATAACCTTTCTCTAAGAGTTGTCCCAAACTCAAGATATTTGTTTTCATTGTGGGTACAATATAAACATTTGAAATAAATTGATATCCCTTATTTTTTAAGCGGATAAGAATTTTACCTTTTCCTTTTACCACTACTTTTGAATCATCACTGATAGAAACACTCCCACTGATTGATTCGTCAAGTTCTAAAAATATAAATCAACACCCACACATATGATTGCGAGTACCAATGCCAAGATACCATGTGTTGTCTTGTCCTCCGTTGTTGTCTTTATATGCTAGTAGCACGGTGCCGTTTTCTTCCCTTTTTTCTTTAACATAATTGACTTTCTCTTCAATTCTACTATTTTGTGCTCTACACTCTCTAGCATAATGCCTAAACTTGTGATAATTGAAACATTCAACTTGAGACTTCTCAGGCCTTGAGTTCATTCAACCTCTACCAAGCCTCTTATAGAGCTTTCTCCTCTTTCGAAATTGTTGATATGATAATTTTGGTTGTTGGAATTCTAACCTCGTCCACGACCTCGACTTGTACTACATCCTTGTCCTTAGGCTTGTCCTCTACCACGGCCACATTGACTTCTTTCGCTACATTAGCTATCTTCTTTCTCTGTAAGTTGTGTCTTGAGAAGCTGCTCCTTAAAATTTGGCTTCTTCTTTTTCTTTTCCTTGTGAGCTTATAAAGAACCCAAGAGTTGTTCTATCATCATGGCTCCCAAATCTTTAGTTTCTTCGATGACAGTAACAATATTATCGAACTTTGGATCTAATGATCGAAAAATATTTTCCATGATTGTAACATTTTCAAGTTTCTCACCAATTCACTTCATTTGATTCGAAATGGTTAAAACTCTAGAAAAATAGTTAGAAACTGACTCAGTCTCTGTCATGTATAATAAATCAAACTCTCCTCTTAGAGTTTGAAGGCGGACCTTTTTGACCTTTTCTTCTCCCTTGTATGAAATTTGAAATTTCTCCCATGCTTCCTTAGTGGAGGTTGCACTTGAAATTTTTTCAAACTCGTCATCATCTGAGGCCTAGTAGATGAGGAAGAAAGCTTTCTTGTTTCTCTTTCTTGAATCTTTTAAACTATTATTCTGTGTTGAAGATAGTGTTGCCTTATCTCTTGCCTCTTCGTAGCATTTCTCTACTACTTTCCAAATATCATGTGCTCCAAGGAGGACTTTCATTTTGATAGTCCAGTTATCAAAGTTATTACCTTGAAGTGGTGGAACTTGAAGAGATGCTAAATTGCCAGTAGCCATAACTCTTAACAGAGTAAACTTTTGGAAATTTTGACTATACAGATTGATGCGGAATATCGAAAAACCTTAAGATTGACTTGTATATCAATTGGTCAAAGTCAACACTCGGTCAACGCTAGTCAATAGTTGGGTCAACGACGCGGTCAACGGCTCCGACGACGCAGTCAACGGCGCGATCCAATGGCTTTGACAGCTTGGTCAACGTCTCTAATGGCTCGGTTAACGGCTATGACAGTTCGGTCAAACGGCTTTGAGTCGGCTTAACTCGGTGAGTTGACTCAATTATGACAGCAAACTTCCAACAACTCGTTCAGAGCCGATCGGACTCCGATTGGGCTAATTTTTGTGGCAGCGTTTTCGTCTCGTCGAGCACTTCGATTTGATATATAATAATAGTATATTTGCAACAAATTCATAATACTCTTAATCTCAAGAATTCTTTTCTGATGTAGAAGATCAGTCAAAACTGCAATCACAGAGCATACTTAGAATTTCATAAGGACTCACAACCTTGCTCTGATACCACTTTGTTGGAAAGAAAAACAAACTTTATTATTCACTCAAATACTTTTACAAGAGAAATTTCTCAACTTTACTCTTCAAACTCACTCACTCACTCACTAGAAGCTATGCTTCTTTCTCTCTTCTCTTCACTCTTAGAAGCTTTACTTCTTACTTGATACTTACAACTCAAATGGGGAGGGGTATTTATACTACATGAAAAATAATGAGAGCCACACAAATAAATAATTACAAAAATTCTTAAGCCACATATATTTTCTTCTACGCACTTCTAATAATAATCTAAGTAATCAAATAATTCATATGCAAAAAGCTAATATCTAGTTAACACTAGAAGATTCTAGGTAGAGAACTTCTTTAATTTGGATTTGGGCTTTTTTCTTTCATGAGTTTTGCATTTGGGCTAACTTCAACTTATTGGGCCTCATGTTGATGGGCTTAAAACACTTCTTATGGGCTTAAACTAGTTTATTTTTCAACAAACCATTCACCAAACTCTTTTAGAGTATGCAAGGTTTGTTTTTTTTTTCTTAGAAAACTTGACAGAACAAGTCGTTAAAGTACGTACGTAATAGACTTAATGAGCACCAATGATATATGTACACATTATTATGTTCAATTAATGATATATTATCAAATCTGGAATAAACCTAAATTTTGTTCTCTCATTTGATAAACCCTTTCAGAAAAGTACTTCATATGGTGGAAGTATCTGTGTTGCTTTCAGAAATGTAAATTTCTCTCCGTATTATATTATATATGAACTTTTATTTGTCCTAACGATAGTTTCGTACAATATTTAAGATGCTTGTTTATGAAACTATAGTCTTCATGTAGCTATTAAACAAATATAACAAATACATATGTGTTAGTGTTGGTATGATCGTCTGTATACCTTCTGCTTTGTGATCAATTGTGCGACTTGACAACAAAGACTAAACCCTAAATATTCCTTTTGATGAGAGATATTACAGTGGTTCGACTAAGAAACCATAATTTGTTCATGGGTATAGTATCTGTCAAATATTCTTTGATGTTTAAGTCAGTATAAACTAGTAGCGCTATAAAGAAAATAATAAAACAAAATAAAGAAGTTTGGCGAGATTAGGGTTTTTATCTATAAGAGTGAAATGTGTACTAAGAAAGATATCACAGTAGTTTCTGACGAAGAAATCATAATTTATGCATGGTTATAATATCTGTGAAACATTCTTTGATGTTTAAGTCAATGTAAGTTAACGGCACTATAAAGAAAATAATAAGACAAAATAAAGAAATTTGGCATGATTAGAATTTTTATCCGTAACAGTGAAATATGTACTGAGAAAGAGATATTTTGATACGTGTCTATGACTTTCTTATCTAAGAATTTATTTCTTTTCTTATGTTGAATAGGTCAATTTTGTTGCTTAATAATGGGTTAGCCAGCTGTTGGGTAGTTTAGAATTTTATACAACTTAGTTGGGCACGTGCCTTCTTTTAAGGCTAATTATTATTTTTGTTTTTATTATATTTAAGTTGATGAATAAACAAAGGGAAGCAGACCGTTTTGACCATATTTTATCACTCTGTTTTTGGAGGTAAAGCTTCCTCCAATGAGCTTATCATTTCATTCTTTCTCTGTTAATTCCGAAAATAGGCAGGGGAAAATAGGTTCCTACTAGCTCGGCTGTACCAAAGTGATATCAGAACTTGGGAATGGAGCAATAAATAGAATAATTGGAACAAGCCATGGGAGAAGTTTCAGGACAAAGAGCACTTTTATGCCAACTAATAGAAGCTCTCACTAAACTTACTGACCGGGTGAAGTAGATTACCATTCAGACTAATGAGCTTGCTGAGAATGCCGTTGTTCAACAACACATACCCGAAAAAAATGGAGGATTCCATAGCCGCTAATAACATGCCAGCTGTTCGATTAAAGGCTTCGGGTAGTGAGCTATCAGGGTCCTCTATGCCGAAGACAGTCAAAATAGATTTTCCTCGCTACGACGTTATGGTTGTTTAAGGCAGAGCAATTTTTTCAATTACAAGAGATTGAAATTTTTGAGCGAGTTGCATTGGCCTCATTTCACTGAGAAGGGCAGGCACACTTGTGGTATCAATTACTTAAACAAGAGTAGGGCATAATCACATGGGAAGAATTCAAGCAAGGAATTAATTTATGGTATAGACCAAATCAATATATTGACTTCTTTGCTAAACTCACTCGGTTATAGCAAACAGGGTTAGTACAAGATTACCAAAAAAATTTGAGAAGCTGCTGGCTAGAGCAAGACCCATGGAACAAGCTAGATAAGCCAGTTGTTTTGTCGAAGGCCTCAAGCAATCCATTTGTACAGATGTTCGAGCCAATAAGCTACACACTTCATCATCAACAATTAGGTTAGCAAGGCTGTTTGAAGCCAGGGATATAAGTTTTCATCGGAACTACCAATTTCCCTCTAGAGCTACACCACTGCCACATCAAAATCCTGGAATAGTCCCTATAAAGAGAATGAATATAGAAAAGCCTAATGAAGAGAGAGGTAAGGGATTATGTTTCAAATGTAATGACAAGTTTGGTATTGGCAATATTTATAAAAAGTTGTTCTTGATCTAGGCTACTTTAGATGACAGTGACGAAGACATAGTGATTAAAGAGGATGGCAATTCTGAAGCACAAATTCATGAAAGACCAGAGATCTCTCTTCATGCAATTGTTGGTATTCGAGCCCCTAGAACCACGTGGATTCATGGTCATTTATCCGATCAACAAGTCATGGTGCTTATGTACTCCGGTAGTGCTCATAACGTCATTAATGAGCACTTAGCAAGGAAGGTTGGACTGCTCCCCATTCCAGATGGCAATTTGGAGGTAGTGGTGGCTTCGGGAGAAAGATTATTAAGTCTGGGTAAGTGCAATGATATTCCATTAAATTTGCAAGTCTATCATATTCTTGTAGATTTTTATTTACTTCCTTTAGAAGGATGTGATGTGGTGTTGGGAGCACAATGGCTATGTACACTAGGCACAATATATTGAATGAGATTTCTATAAGCTATAAATGAAGATTGATTTATGTGGCAAGATTATTACTTTACATGGCCTAACAAGTGAAGATGATTAGATAGTCAACGATCTTGAAATTCACAAGTTGACAAGAATGCCAGGAGTTTTACTGAAGTTGCTGCCAGTTGAAAAGAAGAGCCCAAGCCAGCATAACTTTCACCCTCAAGTACAACAGATTCTATAACAATTTAGTAAGGTGTTGGCTAAACCAAAAGGATTGCCTTCCAAACGAGCTTGTGACAACAAAATACTGTTATAACCCGGACAAGGGCCGATTTCTATCAAACCGTATCATTATCCTCATTTCTAGAAGGCTAAAATTGAGAGATTAATTTAAGAGAAGCTATCCACTGGTGTAATTCAACATAGCAATAGCTCATACTCTTCTTCTATCATTTTGGTGAAGAATCAAGACTGGTCATTAAGGATGTGTATTAATTATAGGGCTTTGAATTAAGTTATCGTTAAAGATAAGTATTCAATCCCTATAATTGACGAACTCCTAGATGAATTGCATGGAGCACAAGTATTTTCCAAGCTAGACTTACGATCAGGCTATAACCAAGTTCGTATACTTCCCAATGATTTGGAGAAAAAGGCGTTCAGAACTTATTAAGGCCACTATGAACTTTTAGTTATACCCTTCGGCCTAAAAAATATCCCATCGACATTTCTTATGAATGAGGTATTCCATGATCATTTGAGAAAATTTGTTCTAGTCTTCTTTGATGACATTAATTTACAGTAAATCCTGGGATGAGCACCTTAAAAATCTGTACACTGTATTTTCAATTTTACAAGCTCATGAGTTGTATGAAAAATTAGAAAATGTCAGTTTGGCCAAAGGGAAGTTAAGTACCTTAGCCATTTAATCAATAGTACAGGAGTTTCTGTAGATCTAGAGAAGTTTGAGACCATGTTCACTTGGCCCAATCCTGAAACATCTAAATCTCTTCGGAGATTTTTGGGACTGACCGGCTACTACTGTAAATTCATCTAGAATTATGGAAAGATCATAGAACCCCTTACCTGAATGCTCATAAAGGGCTCAAGTAAGTGGAACAATGCGGCTTTGGAAGCATTTTCCAAACTTAAGACAGCTATGACTCATGCACCAGTTTTAGCTTTACCAGATCTCACCAAACATTCATTGTGGAATGTGCTGCTTCCAGATCTAGAATTGGGGTAGTGCTTATGCAAGATCGACCAATAGTATTTTTCATCCATGCCACCTAGGTAAACATTTGTTGTTATCCACTTACGAAAAAGAAACTTTGGCTTTGGTGTTAGCAGTACAAAAGTGGCGATCTTATTTATTAGGAAAGAGCTTCGTTGTGCGAACTGATCATCAAAGTTTGAAGCATTTATGGAGTCAAAAAATAACAACCATACTCAAAAAAGGTGATTGTCCATACTAATGGGATTCAATTTTACGGTGGACTATAAGAGTAGAAGGGAGAATGTAATTGTAGATGTCTTTTCAAGCAAGTATGAGGAGGAACCAAAGCAGGTTAATATAATCTCACAAGTTATACCAAGTTCCAACTCATAACTGCAAGCTTTGGTGAAACGGATCCAGAGTGGGGAAGCTGTGGGACCCTGGAGATTTTAAGTCGACATTCTTTTTTTCAAGGATCAAATGTACTTAGTTGGTAATTCACCCTTGATTCCTACCTTCATTGATCAATTTCATAGTAGTACGCACGAAGGATTTATCAAGACTTTTCAATGAGTTCGTTCTAATTTTTATTGAGTTGGTATGAGATGAGAAGTCAGAAACATTATCAAAGACTATGACACATGCCAAAGAAATAAAGTAGAGCAACTAGCACTAGCATGATTTCTCCAACCTCTTCCCATTCCTGAAATACTTTGGGAGGACATATCCATGGACTTCATTGATGGACTTCCACCTTCTCTTGGTAATATAAATATTTTTGTTGCAGTTGATCGGCTATCTAAATATGCTCACTTTATTGCTCTCTCCTATCCATATACCACTGTTTTTGTTAGTGTATTTTTTTTTGATAATATCTTCAAGCTGCGTGGAATGCCTCGCTCAATTTTGTGTGATAGAGATCCTACATTTACGAGTCTTTTTTGGCAAGAGATATTTCGTCTCAATGGAATGTCTCTTAACTTCAATACTAGCAATCGCCCATAAATTGATGGGCAATGTGAAGTGGAAAATCGAACCTTAGAGATGTATTTTAGATGTTTCACTATCTCTCAGCCAAAAGATTAGACTCAGTGGCTTACTTAGGCTGAGTACTGTTACAATACCAGCTCGCATTCTACAATCAAAACAACACCATTTGAGTTAGTTTATGGTAACTCCCATCCATCTCTACTATCTTATGTTGTTGGAACAATAAATGTGGCAGTGGTGGAAGAAGAACTCATAGATAGGGATCAAGTTATCAGGACTGCTCGTGACAGAATTAAAAGAGCTCAAGAAAAGATGAAATAGATATATGACCTCGAGCACAAAGAGAAAGAATTTGAGGTTGATGATATGGTCTATTTGAAATTATAGACATACAAACAAATGTCTGTGTCCATGGAGAAGAATTTTAAGCTCTTGACAAAGTACTATGGTCCTTTTAAAGTTTTGCAGTGGATTGGCAAGGTGGTGTATAAGCTGGAGTTGCCTGCTTTATCCCACGTACATCCAGTGTTCCACATTTCATTATTGAAGAAGAAGGTTGGGGATATAACAGTACAACCACTGCGTCTAATCATAGCTAAAACTGGTGAAAAATTAATCTCAAATATGTAAGTTATGTTAGAATGAGAGTGAGAAAAAGGAAACATGAAGTATTGATTCGTGAGCATAGTTTGTCACCTGCTGAAGCTGTCACGACCCAAAACCCGGGCCAATGGTAGAAGAGAAATTTCACAAAGATGGGAAATTCCATGATTTATTTGAAAAATGTCTAAAAAGTTTTAGTTTTGTAAACAGTCCATTTTGATTAAGTATTTGGAATTTCATCCCGTGAACCTCTCCCACAATTCGTATATACTATTAAACATAGACCGAATAATAATTGAAAAATAGAAAAATCAAATATAAGTCCAAGCATCATCATCATCTACAACAACAAGTTAAATCCCAAAATGACATACATAAGTTTACAGATAAAATAAAAAGTAGTAATCTTGATTCAATGCTAATACAAAATCCCAAACAGTCCAAACATCACAACAGTAGACTTCTAGCATTACCAAGAAATGAACCACAGTCAAGATGACCTCTTACTCCTCCTGATTACCAAGATCGTACTGAACATCACCTGAGGAAGGGAATAAGGGGGGTGAGCATACAATGTCCAGTACGAAAATAGTTACCTCGAAGAAAAATAGTTCAGTGATGGAAAACTCCTGCATGGTTAGTTCAAATCCAAAATATACACACACACACATATATATATATAATCCAAACCGGGAGCCCATATATATAAAACAGTGTAACCAAAACCATCAATCATATGCACATGACACAAATCAACCCATACCCATGAGCTCTCATCCTCTCATCTGTAGAAACCTAGGATGATGGCACTAAGTATGCCTAACAGCCTGCCTAACACCTAAGCCCATACCCGGAGGGGACACCTGTGTATCGCCTACCAAACCTGGAGGGGCAACCGAATTGCCTACGACTGCCAAATGGGAAGGTAATCAGAAGAACAAACCCCGCGCGAGTTTACGGACTTTCACCGATGGTGGGGGCACGTAGCGCCACACTGTAAAACCCATGATGCTAACACGGTGCTCATGTATGATCCTATGATACGTGCAATACAGAACTGAAGTATAAAAATTACTTTACTCTAGTTTTTCAGTAAAACATGCATAATAGGGTTTTATAGAAAAACAGACAGCATAACGGCCCTATTTATGATATACCCAAAATAACCTGCACTTAGAAAATTCCCAGAGCAATACAGTATATATCTCATACAACCAATACCCATCACAGATATTCGAGAAACCAAAAATCACATTTGTTTTTATATGCTACAAAATATAAGTTTTAACTCAAAACGGTATAAAACGAAGGTAACTAAACCTCTACCTCACCGGAATAGCGATACCATGCTATTGAATCCTCAAGATGTCATTGACGATCGCTCGGAGGGTCGAGAACCAATTCTAAGCCCTCGATCGTCCTCTTGCGAATAGTCAACTTCTCACTGGAGCTTCAATTTCTCAAATAGACCTCTTCATTGAATTCCTAGCACCCAAAATAGCTAGGTTAGACATATAATTTGTCCAATTCAGATCCGGGCCCACACTGGGTCGGTGGCACATAAAACGAGACAAAATATTGACTGTCCTATCTCAATTTTCATGCCGATCACCAAACAATACAATATATATATTAAACTTCTCCATTTTCCGAGTACATTCCAAAAAAGCAGTCAAAAACACAATCCAACGGCCGGATCGAAAACTACAACCATAAACTCGAAATGCCCAAAAATGGTAACTTTCAATCTGGACAAAATAGGGTTGAGATATATATACCTTGACGATCCTTGAGACGAGACGAATCCAACGGGACCAGTTTGGAGTCAAATGGTGGGCGGAATCTTCGCCGGTGACGAAAAATCTGAAATGACCCTTTTTCTTCTCCGGCGACGACGAATGGCTCCGGCGCCCTGCAGCTGGCCGGCGTTGGTTCGTGGCGGCCTGGGGGAGCTCCACTGGTGGTTTGCTCGGCCAAATGGTGCTTGGGCGGCGATGCTGCTTCCATTGGCTGAGAGAGTGAGAGAGACGAAGGAGAGAGAGAACGTATCGGGGGGGACGAGAGGGAGAGGTCTGATTTTTTTTTTTAAATTTTGTCAAATGACCATTTTGCACTTTAAAAAAACAGGTTATTACATTCTCCCCTCCTTATAGGAATTTCGTCCTGAAATTTAAAATACAAGTCAAGATTTACATCACAATATAACTTCTAACTGAAAGTTAAACAAATGAGGGTACTTCTCGTACATCTCCGTCTCGAGTTCTCAAGTAGCCTCGTCCTCTTTGTGATGTTCGCAAAGCACCTTGACAAGTGGTATCTCTCTGTTGCGAAGCACTTTCAACTCTCTAGCCAATAAGCGAACAGGCTCCTCTTTATAGGACACTTCCTCTTGGATCGGTACATGCACGTACTAAACAACATGAGATAAGTCTGGCGTGTACTTCTTCAACATCGACACGTGAAACACATTATGCATATGACCCAACTGTGTAGGCAGATTCAAGCGATATGCCACTGGTCCAATTCTCTTTGTGATCTCAAAGGGACCAATATACCTCGGATCAAGCTTACCCTTAACTCCAAATCTTGTAACACCTCGCCTTGGAGTCACTTTCAAGAATACGGAATCACCAGTATCGAACTCTACCTCATGCCTCTTCGGGTCAGCATAACTCCTCTGGCGACTCTGAATCTCTTTGAGTTTCTCTTGGATATCCTTGATCTTCTCAGTAGTCTCTTCAATCAATTCAGGTCCAAGAGTAACATGCTCTTCGAGCTCTACCCAACACAAAGGCGATCTACACAGCCTCCCATACAGCACTTCATATGGAGCCATATCCACACTGGTTTGGTAATTGTTATTGTAAGAAAATTCCACTAAAGGAAGATGGTCATCCCAGTTTCCACCAAAGCCCAGTATGCAACAACGTAGCATGTCCTCAAGAATCTGAATGGTCCTTTCAGACTGACCGTCTGTCTTAGAATGGTGAGCTGTACTGATATTCAACTGCATACCAAATGCTTTCTGCAAGGCTCTCCAAAACTTAGAAGTGAATCTTGGATCTCTGTCAGATACTATGCTTGAAGGCACACCATGCAAACCTATGATGTTCTCCACATATAGTCTACTGAGCTTAGTAAGAGAGTAGTCAATTCGGATCGGTATAAAGTGAGCACTCTTTGTCGACCGATTGACTATCACCCAAATTGCGTCGTTCTTTCTCAAGGTCTTTGGCAAATTGGTCACGAAGTCCATCGTGAACTTATCCCACTTCCACTCCAGAACGGGTAACGGCTGAAGAAATCCAGCTGACCTCTGGTGTTCAGCCTTGACTTGTTGACAAGTCAAACACTTAGCCACAAAGGTAGCTATATCCTTCTTCATCCCTTTCCCCCAGTACTGCCGCTTCAAGTCCCGGTACATCTTGGTACTACCTGGATGTATTGCGAATCTTGATTTGTGAGCCTCTGTTAGAATGCTTTCTCGAAGATTAGGGTCATCAGCTACAGCCAACTTCTTACTGAAAAGCAAAAATCCTTCTCTGTTAGTACTCCAACTATCTAACTGCTCACCATTTTGAAGCCGGTTCCAGATTGTCCTCAACTCCCTATCTTGCCATTGACTCCGCTGGACAGTCTGGAGAAGAGATGGTGAAATCACAATGTTGCTCAGGCAAGCAACCCTTTCATTCTCGAAGTACTGCAAGTTGTAATCACCAATCGCAACCGAGTTCCTCCAATCTTCAAACATTAGTATAGCTAGTGCACCACGAGGCTTCCTACTCAGTGCATCGGCTACAACATTGGCCTTACCAAGATGGTACTGTAGGTCGAAGTCATAATCCTCCATACATTCAACTCATCTTCGTTGTCTCAAATTCAGATCCTTCTGGGTAAAAAGATACTTCAAACTCTTATGATCGGAGAATATGTCGAACTTCACACCATAAAAGTAACATCGCCAAATCTTCAACGCAAAGATCACTGCTGCAAGTTCCAGATCATGGGTGGGATAGTTCTTCTCATGTGGCTTCAACTAACGAGAAGCATCAGCCACAACTCGACAATTTTGCATCAAGACACATCCCAAACCCATCTTCGAAGAATCGATATACACCACATAAGGCTTGTTACTGTCAGGAACAGTAAGAATAGGTGCGGTGGTGAAACTCTGCTTCAATCTGAAAATCTTCTTCACTCTTGTGGTCCCAAAAAAACTTGACGTCCTTCCTGGTCAACTTAGTCAAAGGTAAAGCAATTCTCGAGAAATCTTGCACAAAACGATGGTAATAACCTGCCAATCTAAGGAAACTACGTACCTCTGTCACATTTCTCAGTTTTTCCCACTCCAAGATAGCTTCGATCTTAGCGGGATCGACTGAAATACCTCCGTGAGAAATCACAGGGCCCAAGAACTTCACTTTTGTTATCCAAAAGTCACACTTCGATTTCTTGGCGTACAACTGATGATCTCTCAAGGTCTTGAGTACTATCCCCAGATGTTCGGTATGCCCTTCTCGAGTCTTGGAATACACTAGGGTGTCGTTGATGAACACAACCACAAAACGATCCAAAAATGGCCTGAAAATCTGATTCATAAGATCCATAAAAGCTGTAGGTGCATTCATCAAACCAAATAGCATCACTAGAAACTCAAAGTGACCATATCGGGTTCTGAATGCTACCTTCGGTATATCATCCTCTCTTATCTTCAACTGATGATAACCGGATCTCAAATCGATCTTAGAGAAGAACCTTGAACTACCAAGTTGATCAAATAACTCATCTATCCTTGTCAAAGGATACTTGTTCTTCACTGTCAATTGGTTCAACTTCATGTAGTCCACACAAAGTCTCAACGAACTATCAGCTTTCTTTGCAAATAAAACAGGAGCACCCCAAGGAGAAGTGCTACTACGAATAAAGCCCTTGGAAAGTAGATCGTCCAACTGTTCTCTTAATTCTTCCATCTCAGCAGGTGCTATGCGATAGGCTAGAATAGAGACTGGATGAGCTCTAGGAACTTGTTCAATATAGAACTCGATCTCTCTATCAGGTGGTAACCCCGGAAAGTCTTCAGGAAACACCTCCGAATACTCACACACCACCGGAATCCATGGGTCTTGATCGTCTATCCTCACCTCGCTATCTATGGCAAACAAGTTCCCATAACACTCGAGTTTCTTTCTTCCACCCATGCACACTTTCAGAACAGGACTAGGCTTCAGTAGACTCATCCCAGCCTGATAGACAATAGGATGTCCATCACTGGGAAAAAGAGTCACCCACTTCTTATGACAGTCCACAATAGCTCGATACGTCGACAACCAATCCATACCGAGTATCACGTCATACTGTCTTATCGGCAACACAATCAAATCAACAAGAAGCTTCCTATCACTAACCATAACCCGACAAGACTTACACACACTAGACACATCGGCTACTCCTCCTAAAAGTATACCCAACGTCAATATATAATCCAAATCAGAAAATTCTAACCCCAACAGTTGAGCAAATAAAAAGAATATGAATGAATGGGATGCACCAGTATCAAACAAAAGATGTGCCCAAGAGTGTGAAAGAAGGATCGTACTGTTAACAACACCTCAGCCAGTGCGATACTGAGTGTCATCTGCCCCAGTAAAAGCATAGGCTTGGCTGGTCACCTTTCCTTTCCCTTTGTTGCCTCTTCCCTAGCCAGGACGGCTGCTGCTGGATCCTGGACCACTACTGTCAGATCCATGCCCACCCTGACTCCCTGAAGCCTGAGGAGTCTAAAAGTTCTAAGTGTAACCCTGAGAGTGGTACTGATGCTGATAAGGCTGAGGGGAAGTAAAAGTCGGCGAAGCACCCTGTGACTCTTGTGGCCTTGCCTGGGTGTTCTAATAAGAAGCAGAACCTGACTGGCTCCTCTGCGGTGAGAAAGAGGAGATTTCTGCAGACAAGTAGGACACTCCTTCTTTCAGTGACCTTGCTAGCTACACACAAAACATCCTCCATAAGGACTACCTCTGCCACCTCCTGAAGAGCCACTACTATTCGAGCTCCCACTGTTCGGAGTATCCTGGGCTGACCACTGCCATTGGTTCCTTCTGGTGGCTTTCCTGTCATTTCCTCTCCGCTGGTTCCTCCTGGAATCAAATCCTGCTTCGATGGCCTCTGCTCACTGGGCAGCTACTGCAATCTCAGGAAGAGTATGGAAAGTCTGAGTGCCAATTTTGTTGAAAATGTTCCGATTCAGGCGACTCCTAAACTTGGCAACTCGGTACTTCTCACTCGTACCCGGTCCAAGAGCAACACTTGCCAACTCAGTGAACTCTATCAGGTACTCATTCACCGTTCTATTACCTTGGGTCAATGTCTCAAATCGGTTCACAACTTCATCTTGTTGAACCTTATTGGCATACTGGTCCTTGAAAATCCGTTCAAAGTCTTTCCAAGTCAAGCCCACTACATCTTGCATCTATTCCACTTCTTCCCACTAATGAATGGCGCTCCCTATCAAACGGGTAACAGTAAATGTAGCCCAAACTCAACCAGAGTACCAAGGGCTCGAAAGTGCCTCTCTATTTCATGCAACCAAGCAATTGCCGTGAGAGCTTCTGGTCTACCATCAAACTGCCCTGGCTGGAGACATATAAACTGTTGGAGATGATCAGCCTGATCTAACTGACGTTCCCTCGGAGCTGGAGGCTGATAGTCTGGATTGCTCATCTGGACAAGTGCCTACTGCATTGCTTCGATCAGATGAGTGAAATCCGAACGAGGAGGTTCGACATCTGGCTGGTGCCTCGGAACTCTTCTAGGAGGCATCCTTAAAAGTCTGAAACAATATGCTAAATTATTAGTGAGATAATGATGCATGCTTGTCATGAAATCAATTTCAATCTAGTTTAATAGTGATACGTCTGAGCTGTTAAACTCAAAGCTCTGACACCAAAAATTTCTGTCACGACCTAAAACTCGGGCCAATGGCAGAAGAGAAATTTCACAAAGATGGGAAAATCCATGATTTATTTGAAAAGTGTCTAAAAAGTTTTAGTTTTGTAAACAGTCCATTTTGATAAAGTATTTGGAATTTCATCCCGTGAACCTCTCCCACAGTTCGTATACACCATTAAACATAGATCGAATAACAATTGAAAAACAGAAAAATCAAATATAAGTCCAAGCATCATCATCATCTACAACAATAAGTTAAATCCCAGAATGACATACATAAGTTTACAGACAAAATAGAATATAGTAATCTTGGTCTAATGCTAATACAAAACCCCAAAGAGTCCAAACACCACAACAATAGACTTCTAGCATTACCAAGAAATGAACTACAGTCAAGATAGCCTCTTACTCCTCCTTATTACCAAGATCGCACTGAACACCACCTGAGGAAGAGAAGAAGGGGGGGTGAGCATACAATGCCCAGTAAAAAAATAGTTACCTCGAAGAAAAATATACGGAAAACTCCTGCATGGTTAGTTCAAATCCAAAATATACACACACACATGTATATATATATATATATATATAATCCAAACCGGGAGCCCATATATATAAAACAATGTAATCAAAACCATCAATCCATATGCACATGACACAAATCAACCCATACCCATGAGCTCTCATCCTTTCATCAGTAGAAACCTAGGATGATGGCACTAAGTATGCCTAACAGCCTACCTGACACCTAAGCTCATACCCGGAGGGGACACCTGTGTGTCGCCTACCAAACCTGGAGGGGCAACCGAATTGCCTACGCCTGCCAAATGGGGAGGTAATCAGAAGAACAAACCCTGCGTGAGTTTACGGACTTTCATCGATAGTGAGGCATGTAGCGCCACACTATAAAACCCACGATGCTAACACGGTGCTCATGTATGATCCTATGATATGTGCAATATAGAACTGAAGTATAAAAACTACTTTACTTTGGTTTTTCAGTAAAACATGCATAATAGGGTTTTATAGAAAAACAGGCAGCATAACAGCCCTATTTTTGATATACCCAAAATAACCTACACTCAGAAAATTCGCAGAGTAATACAGTATATATCTCATACAACCAATTCCCATCATAGATATTCGAGAAACCAAAAATCACATTTGTTCTTATATGCTGCAGAAAATAAGTTTTAACTCAAAAAGGGTATAAAATGAAGGTAACTAAACCCCTACCTCACCGGCATAGCGATACCACGCTATTGAGTCCTCAAGGTGTCGTTGACGATCGCCCGGAGGCTCGGGAACCAATTCTAAGCCCTTGATTGTCCTCTTGCGAAAAGTCAACTTCTCACCGGAGCTTTAATTTTGCAAACGGACCTCTTCACTGAATTCCTAGCACCCAAAATAGATAGGTTAGACATATAATTTGTCCAATTCGGGTCTGGCCCACACTGGGCTGGTGGCATGCAAAACGAGACAAAATCTCGACCGTCTGATCTTGATTTTTGTACCGATCACCAAACAACACAATATATATATCAAAGCTCTTCATTTTCCGAGTACATTCCAAAAATGCATTCAAAAACACAATCCAACGGCCAGATCAAAAACTACAACCATAAACTCGAAATGCCCAAAAATGGCAACTTTCGATCCGGACAAAATGGGGTTGAGATATATATACCTTGACGGTTCTTGAGATGAGACGAATCCAACAGGACTAGTTTGGAGTCAAATGGTGAACGGAATCTTCGCCGGTGATGAAAAATCCGAAACGGCCCTGTTTCTTCTCTGGCGACGGCGAGCGGCTTCGGCGCTCTGCAGCTGGTCGGCGCTGGTTCATGGCGGCCTTGGGGAGCTCCGCCGGTGGTCTGCTCGGCCGAACGATGCTTGGGCGGCGGTGCTGCTTCCTTTGGCCGAGAGAGTGAGAGAGACGAGGGAGAGAGAGAACGGATCGAGGGGGGACGAGAGGAAGAGAGAGAAAGATATAAATATTTAATCTGATTTTTTTAAAATCTGGTCGAATGTCCATTTTGCCCTTTAAAAAAACAGGTTATTACAGAAGCTACTTGGGAAAATAGAGCCTTTATGAAGAATCATTTTGTTGACATTAGCTTTGAGGACAAGGATAAAATTTAAGGGCAAGGGAGCTGATACATGACTATGACTTACTTATCCAAGTATTTAATTTCTTTCTTATGTTGAATATGTCAATTTAGTTGCTGAATAATGGGTTAGCTAGCTCTTGGTTAGTTTAGAATTTTATGCAACTTTGTTGGGCACGTGCCTTCTTTTAAGGATAATTGTTATTGTTATTTTTATTCTATTTAAGTTGATGAATAATCGAAGGGAAATAGACTGTTTTGACCATATTTTATCACCTTGTTTCTTGAGGTAAGCTCCTCAAATGCACTTATCATTTCATCTTTCTTTCTCTATTAATTCCAAAAATATGTAAGGGAAAACAAGTTCTCATTAGCTCGGTTGTACCATATATATAGTGGGCACAGTGATCCCTATGTAGTGGGATTGAGCAAAACATTTGTCCTATATAGCTTGAAGCTCAATGGTTCCACATGTTGTACCTTACAATTATTTCTGTACGGTTGGCACCATGAGTTCTCATAACATGCATATGTAGACTGGGTTTGTCATATAGCCATTGTTAGCTATGTTAGATTAATATTGTATGCTTGGGAGCAGGATGTTATGTTGGTCGACTAGATACAAAGCGTGTGTTATATTTTACATGCTTCTATACTCTTGGTTGAGGTACCTTGTTTATTACTTGTCGGGGAGATACCTTTCTACCGAGGACTGAAAAATTCGGACACTATGAATTACAACTGGTCACATTGAAATCTGAATCAACATAGTACTCTTCAATAGAGTGTTGCCATGTGTTGTTTCTCTAATGCTTGGTGAAATCCCCTCTACAACATGTATTTTGATTTTTGTGTGTGAAACTATTGATCTAAATACAATCACTTGATCATTAAAAAAGTAATACCTACATTCAGAAATTTTAGTTTTGCTATAGCTAGAAAGCAAAACAATGGTCAAACAATATATTGCTTAATATCAACTTGTCTATATTCACTTTATGCATATGAAAGTTATATTTAACTCTGGAATGTAATAATACCTTTTGATGACAATAATTTATACAAATATTAACCTTAATGACGCTTAAAAGCAAGAAAATACGAGTACATTTTTGTTGCATATAAATGAACATGAATTCTCATCAATAAAATTAAAAGAATCTATCTTCAACTCTAGAAAGGTTTATTGAAAGCAAATTAAGATGAAAAGTATCTCTGCCTTTTTGCCCAATATTATAATGCAAGACATTTAATTAAGGCATTGCTTACATATTTGAAACTATAAGATTATAATGTCTTCCATATGCTGATTATGTTTTTCCCATTTCAACGATTAAGGCAACCATGCCCCTTTTTAGAAGGAAGATCATGCAAATCCAAAAACTCAGTCTTTCGCTATCTCAGATGATATCAAAACAAAAAGAAAACAAAAAGGACTTGTCAAAACTAAGATATAAAGACAAGACTATATAAAAGCCATGTAAGAGCCTTGATCATCTAAGCCAAAACTAAAGTAGAAGGTAAAAAGATATTATAACCGTTCACACCTATTTGGTACCCTCATGGAAGTTTCCTCTTGGTGGCTTCAATTTTCATTTTGAGTGGAACTTCATCATTACACTTAATAGACTTAGTGGCCATAATTCAAAGTAGAAGACATAGACAAAACTAATTAGTAGCTTTTCTCTTTAAAATAATTCAAAAGATATGAAAAAGAATAATATAGTGGAGATTTTCTTTGGGAGTTAGTAGTATTAGATTCCAAATAATTGAAAAAGAATAAAGATTAGAGACAAAAGTAGTGTATAAGTGAAAAATAAAGTAAAAGATAAGATAATGGAGTAAAAAAAGAAGATATATTGACAAAATTAGTAATAATAGTGCTTGGATTATTAGATGGAATGTAAAAGTGTATATTATTTGATATCTCTTATGGATAGCTTGTAAATAGATCCTTCATTTGGTAATTGGAAATCCATACTTAACCTTCCAATTACTTAGCCAAAACTATCTTCATTTTTCCAATTATCCTTTCTCAAAAAAAAAAAAAAAAAAACTCTTTCTACCTCATTTTCTTCCAAACCCACAAGAGTTATAATATTTTACTCATCTTCCTTGCTTTTTCTATAATATTTTACCCATCTTCCTTGCTTTTCCTATAAAAACTTAGAAATTAAGAATTGTAATCAAGAGAAGAGAGCACTTAGTTTTGTGGTTGAGACGTAAGGAAGAAGAAAGAAAGATTTTAGAAGGTAGGTTCAACAAAAACATTTAAGTTTATTAAAATTTTTAGCTCTAAAATTATAAGAAGTTTAATTTTTAATATTTTGATTTGTAGTAAAATATTGATATTTGGAAAAGTGACTAAACACTCTAAGAAAGAAGATTCAAGCTTTGAAGATATATATTCCCTCATCTTACTTGTTATGTGTTTAAATAGATTCTATAAAAGAATAAATAGATAATAACATATTTAATCTACTTTAGGTGTTATATAATTTATATTACTTTTAGACTTATTTTGTTGATTTTTTAAGTCTCCAAATATGAATACTTCTTAATAATAAAGGCTAAATAATAATAATAATAGTAAAATCAAAATGACTAAACAAAAATGTGAAATATTTTTAATTGTAAGATCCTAAAATAAAATATGCATGAAAATGAACCAAATTTAATGATTTAAACTTAGATGCCAAAGAACAGATTTTTACCCATTAAAAATGCTTTCCAAAAATTAAAAATGTTTGCTCAAAAGTTGAAGGGACTAAAATGCCAAAACTTTGAGCATTTAGATCAAAAGTGTAATTTTGACAAAATATAGGTTGAATATGTGAGAAATATATTTTAGGCAGTTTAAAGACTATATTAAAGTGTAAAAATAAATAAAGAAAAACCTTTAACAAAAAGATAACATGACATTGTTTCTCAAATATTAAATTTTATGTTTGATCAAGACTGAGTCTTAGTTGTCTTAAACCCACTAGGTAATTAGATTTATTTAAAAAAAAGTATGGGTTCATTTTAAATTACTCTAAGAAATAGAAAATGCATATATCAAGGCAAAACTTTGACCTAGACATACATAATTAACGAGCGGAACTAGGACAATCATATTACGAGGCAAGTATAATCTCACCTATGGCATGGATGGTTTGAAAATGTTTTATGTTTGCAGTATGATATATATGAAATTATTTCATATGTTAACTTGCCTTTATTTTATTATTGTATGACCTATGTATAATGTATGCTTATAAATGTATATTTCCTATGCTATAAAAATAATGTATACTTACTTTACAATGTTATGATGTAAAAATACATTAGCATACTTTAACAAAGGAAATACTATAATAGTGGAATATAAGTTTGGGATTGTTGTTGAAGCGTACCCACTCATGTTAAGAGAAGACTAAATAAGATGAAGAATTTAAAGATGTCGTACCAACCTCTACTAGGTGAGAATATCCGTGAGAAAATAAAACCATTCTCCTTTAAGCGAGGATTCCCAAGCAAAAGTATGTTAAGATTATGACTGTGGGTGATTTCAGTCGGGTTGCTCCTCTGGTTTCCAATTCAGTAGTGCACACTCGGTACATACAGTAGGGCCCATAAGAAAGATAAAAGACTTTGTAATAAAGAATGTGATAAAATAATGATACAATAGCTTATAATAAAACATAAAGTAATGATTTCATAAAATAGCATAATCCGCTTTCATAAAAGATTGTTTGTTTATAAATAAAATGTTTGTGAGAATTACATTGTACTTTCTAAGCGAAAGTTCACGTTATATGATATCCATGCTATAGATACCAAAAGAAAGAAACATTTGATTCGATTGATGAGTTAGCTAGAATCGAGGCAGGGATGAATATGAGGCATGGGCAATGGAATACCACCAATAAAATTGCTTCTAAATATGTTCTTATTATGAGACCAATGATTTCAATTATGTAAGCTTGATGTTGTTTGAAAACATATTTATGACCTGATATTTTATTTCATAATCTATTGTTTTATTAAATTGAACTTGAAAATATATTTCAATTAAACAGAGTTTAAACAACTGCTTTTCAAAAGATCTAAAAGAGAAAATATTTTGATTTAAATAAATGTAAAACACGAGAGGTTCCGTCAAAAAGACCTACGCTGTCTAAGGAGAGTTTAAGACTTAAGTAGTTTGTATGTGACCTCCTTCCTCATCTAGGAGTCCTTTATGGTTCCGCATTATTAAATCACCATAATAAAAAGTTTATAAACAAATTTAAATAAAGGTCGCTTAACCATCGAAAAATATTTTACTTGTTTTCAAAATTATCAAATTAAGTAAATGACTAGTTATGAATATGAATCTCTTAAAAAGAAATAAAAGTATTAAAAAAAATTTTGTCATGAATTTTTAGCATCTAAATTTCTCTTTTAAATAAGTAAGCTAAGAATATAAGTAGTTAACGGTCCGAAATGTTGGGTCATTATAAGTATTGGCTTTCAGATCAAAATTCCTCCCAAGAGCATATTCATTAGTATTGATTTTCTGATCAATATTCCTCCCTTGTCTGGATTCATTTGTATTGACTTTTCAATCAAAATTACTCATCGCTCATGCAGATTCATTACCATTGGCTATTTTCTTGAAATTTATCACTTGCGCAGATTCATTAATATTGGTTTTTCGATCAAAATTACTCCCTCAGGCATATTCATTAATACTGGTGCAGATGGTTTAGTCTCCAAGAATTTTAGACTTATATTCAAAATATTGTTTGGTTGGTTGATGCTTCTTGACCTTCAAAGGCTCTATTGCCTTATTAAGATTTCGATGAGCTTTTTGCTTGTCAAGACTATTTTTGTAAGCAAGAATTAATTCTCTTATCTTTTCATGATTCTTCCCCAACTCTGAGCTATTTTTAAGATCTAAAATATGATGTCATGAAAAAAAAAAAGGAAAACAAAACTGTAAAAAAATGGTACGAAATGATAAAACAAACGAAGAAAATAGTTAAAAGATTTGAGAAATATTTTGACCAACTCACTTCCATCATCATCTATGCCATCGAAGAGCTTCTCATGATAAGATCACCAGGTGAACAAAATAAAGAAGCATGTTATATAAAATGAAATAGATAAAAAGCTAAAACACAATTCTGTTAAAGCAAATGTTGAAAAACATAAGAAAATACTTTGGAGATTTCAATCGAGGTTGGGTAGCAATGAGAGCTCCTTTATCAAGTGGAGGAGAAGGAAGGCCTTCTTCATCATCACCAACAACAATATAA
Source organism: Parasponia andersonii (assembly GCA_002914805.1). Taxonomy (NCBI): domain Eukaryota; kingdom Viridiplantae; phylum Streptophyta; class Magnoliopsida; order Rosales; family Cannabaceae; genus Trema; species Trema andersonii. The sequence goes on from JXTB01000070.1 coordinate 1,064,384, forward strand.
AGATTGGATCCTGCAGAAATCCATGCAACGACGAATTGTTTTGCATTTGTAATTTGGTCCTAAAATGCAAATGATAACAAGAAACTTAAACAATTGCAAATGAATATATACTCAGTTTCTTTACCTATCTTAGACGCCATAGATTTTAGCCACTCATTAACCATCTTTCTCCAAGCACTATACAAATGACATATAGTTAAATGTATTAATGAAATGTACTTAAAATTGTAAATAGGACTCCAATTCTAATATCATGGTCATGTATGCATTGCACATGGCTTAATTTGAGTAGTGAAACAAGCTAAATGGTTGTTTTTTGAGGTCAAAGGGGAACATGTAGACCATACTTTTAATCCTACATGTCAAAAAGGAAAAGAATGACCAAGTATTATAGACTTTAATTGTAAGATTCTTTCACTAATACATGTAATGAATTGATGCAGTTCCCTATTTTAGGAGTTCATGATTGACCTAGATATTTTTTATAAGAGAAAATGATGAGAAGTACAATATTTGGTAGATTTCATATAGTGAAGAAGTTTATGCTTATGCAGAAGTCATACTCTTATTAATGAGAAGGTGTAATATGCTCAACACAACTAATCAAAGTCTAGATTTCAGCCTTTTTCGTATTCAATCTCAACAAAGACAAACAATTGTAACTAGCAACTCTATCATCCTTGACTAATTTGCTAGAACAAAACACACGGAATTAATATAGTACAAACTGATTATGTATTATATATTCATAGAAAAGATAATTTACTTCAAGATGAAATTATTAGGTGATAGGGTTCAGTACATGTTTCAGTGTCTTTTTACATAAAAATGTTTTGGGGCACATTATATTTCAAATTTAGACTTGAACTGCCACTATAAAAGTAGAAGAATTTTATTGCTATCATTCTAGCTACATCAAATATTCTCAATTCTTATGAGCATCAAATAGTATGTAGTTTGAAACACGTTAATCAAAGATAGTCAAACATTGAATATTTTCTAGCTGTCCCAGGTGGGATAATTGTTTCAAGCATGAAATGAACTCCTAATAATTATTAGAAAAAGAATACCTAATGAGGCTGCTACTTAGTCTTATTACATTTTATATTCGTCAATGTTGGAGTATAATAGGAGTATAGATAAATCAATGCAAGAACCATGCTGAGATCACTGCTTAATGAAACTAAAAAAAATTAAAGAAGAGGGATTAGTTCTTTCAAAGGGATTAGTTCTTTCAAAGAAAAAGGATAATGAATTTGACTATTAAACTAGACACTGGAGATTCTATTGTTGTGATAAGAAGGCCATTTTGAGATTTAAGGAAATCAACATTCTGATCAATTTGAACCTGAGTGAAATAGATTAATTCATAATTATCAGAGAGTTCCCTGAAAAAAATTTAAAATATATAATGAGAGTTCGTTTTCTTAGTATACCTAGAACAAAGTTATGATTTTCACTTGATTAGCCTTGATTAAACTATAGTATAGCCTAATGATTTTCACTTGATTAGCCTTGATTAAACTATAGTATAGCCTCACTGGTAGTTGAAATGTTACTTTAAAATATCTCTCTGGGCAAGGTTTTTCTTCCTTGCAGTAGCTTAGAAATAGTGACGGAAACATAAGCCATATACTAGATTTCTCTTCCAACAATATAGGATACTAATTGCCATATAACACTGTATGTATGATGAGTGATTGTAAGTTCACTCACAAGTCAAGTATCATTTAGCTCAAATAATTGTAAGCTCTCAAGTATTTTAGTTAGTTTGATACGCTTTTGCTTTATCTTTATAGTTCTTATGAATAAATGATAATTAAGATAAATTGGTATAAAATATGGGTATATAACGCAATGCAACATAAATCAGGCAAAATGGAGCTAAAATGGCGAAACAATGCTCCCAGGAAGAAAAATTATCGTGCTGATTTTTTTGAACCGAGAGCACCGTGGCACTGGCCAAGGAGCACCATGGCACAACCTGGAAAATGGATTTCCCGATCTTAGAATACCGTGGCACTTGCAAGGGAGTACCGTGGCACAACCTGAAAATGGATTTCCCGATCAATCTCGTTCCTTGATGCTATATGATCGAATGGTTGACATTACACCCAGCATAAGTCATCTTAGAGTCCCTTAAATACATCCTTAAGCCTCCACAACAAGGTGTGGAGAGTTAGAGAGAAAACATAATAAAGAAAGCTCAAAAATTTCATAAAAGGAAGAATCTTAGAGCTAAGATTCTTGGAGAGGACGCTTGAGAGAGTAGCTTAAAGAGATTGAAGGCTCGAAGTTCAGCATCAACAAAAGAGTTTTTCTCATCTTCTTTCTCACGCTAGTCTCATTTGAATTCTGCATTACACTTGATTATTCAACATGTTTGGATATATAAAATTCTTGTTGACGTTAATGTTGGATTCTCCTATGTTGAATTAGTTGTTATATGCTAGGGGAATGATGTGGTTTATACTTTGATTCTTTTTCTTGATTTTCAATATGTTCTTTGATGTTATTCCTCAATTTATTTATACTATTCCATACTTAATACTTCTCAATTAATTAGCAACTAGTTGGATGATTTGGATTTCAGAATTGGATACTTGAGAAAGGGAATTTTAGAAATAACCATAATATAGTATAATCTGGGATTTGTAGAGTTAGAGAGAACTTATAATTCCTTTGATGCCATGATCAAAGAACCATTGAGCACAATGAATTCTTAATTTCCCTGATTCGGAATAGAGATATTGGAATCGGGATTTAGGAGTAATTTTCTTCGGCACTCGAGAGAGGAAGTAAAAATATCTTTGGGTTCTTGGCTTATAAACTAGGAATAATTTATTAGAATGTAATTGTTGATCAAAGGACAAATTTGATAGTTAGGAAAATTCAATCCTTTAGTACATTTGTATATAGATGTCTCTATATTTTATTTTTGTATTTATTTTTATATTTGTATTTATTTATGTTATAAATTCATTTAGTTTGATTGCCTAGATAATATTAGGTCACGATAATTTCAGTACTTAATGATAATTTAACTCCTAATTCCTCGTGGGATTGATAACTCTTTTATCATTTTATTACTTGTATATGACTCATGCACTTGCGGTTATTTTACGTATATATATTTAGCATAATAAGTTTTTGGTGTCATTGCCGGGGAATTAGTCTTTTAGATTGTTGTTGATATCGGGAGTAAGTAACTTTATTTTAATTTAGGTGTTTATTTTCATTTTAAATTTTAAATTTGTTAATGTTTATTTTGCAAGGTACTTGAAGATATTAAATCAATAAGTCCTCTTGTGGTTTGCTCATCGAGACTTGGAGCCATTTTATTGTGCATGGTGGAGATATAAAGAGTTGCTCACGATGTGCCCCCCGAAACATGGTTTTTCCAGGGAGTATCAAATACAAAATTTCTTCAACAACCTTTGGCCTGAAACAAGATTATGGGTAGAAAGAGAAAATGGTACCACCTCTATCTGCCAACTATCTATTAATAAAACTTATTAGTTGTTGGAAGACATGGTCAACTTTGACTATCGGAGTTGGAATTATCTAACAAGCCACCTCGGTTTAGGAGACAATTCTAATATTTCAGTGCCATGGTTTGATACTCTGAATCACCAAGCGGAGCCCTCTACTGATGTTGAATACCTTTTTGTAAAATTTTCAGAAGATACAAAACTTTGATGTGAAGAGTGGGAGAGAATGAAGACCGTTTATAATTCACAATTTGAGTCTTTTTATGACTCCCTTGAAGCCATAAGAAGAACGATAGCTATAACACATGCATAGGTTATAAATATTAACGAAAGCCACTGTGAGAAGCCGAATATAAGCAGAAGGTCCTTGAGATTTATGATGATGATGACCCAATTGAGGAGGAAATTCAAGAGTGTATCAATGAGGAAGAATCACAAGACAACACTTGTGAATCTTTACTCTTTAAGATCCAAATCATCATGCCTTCATTATTCATCAAAGATCAAATCTATAACAATCTTATATGCCCAAAACCTCCTCCACTACTACTAAACATCATTCATTCAAGCCCACCAATCACATGTACCAATGCCAAGTCAAGTTGAGTATACAAGTTGGATCACTTTCATATATCCCTAAGCTCGAGGGCGTTCAAAATATTTATTATGTTGTATGACATATACTATGGGTGGAAGCCATTATTTGACAAGCTTCACCAATTTGTACATGAATAAGCCTAAAGATGCAAGTTCTCACACAATCCAAGATAGAACCACCTTGTTCGGAGCATCAACTTTGCCAACTTTAATAGGAGCCGAGAATGTCTCGCTTCCTCGATATGTATTCTTTTACCTTGTGCTTATATTGAATATTTAAATTTTGAGAATATTGCAAAAACTTATTGATTAATTATTTGTTGGGTATGGCTTTGCTTATGTGTTAGTAGTTGTGACTTTTCTTCATATGAGTTGGTTTCTTTTAACAATTCTTTCATTCACTTTTGTTTTCTTTTGCTTATTTGACTAAGTTGTGAGTTTCGTTGAGATGAGATAACTCGTTATTAATGATGAGTTAGTCACTAAACATTTTTTTGGTCTTCTGAAAACTAATTCATTGAAGTTATTTGTTTGCTTAATTTGCATTGGTTAAAGTTCATTCTTGATTCTATACATTTACGAATGATAATCATGATCACTTAGTTCTTTGAGCATTTGGAGAAAACTTGTATGCATTAGATAGGCATTAACATCTCATGAACTCTAGAACCTATTTAAGTGAAGCTTGAGGTAGAATTCTATGTTAAGTATCATTAGAGAAATGATTTAGGCTATCTTTGGACTGTTTGAGCCTTTTATGTGAATCTTGATACATTATCATCCCAGTACACCCACTTTGAGCTTATTTGTACCTTTTATTTTCTACCACATTTTAGCTAAACCAAAGTAATGACCACTAACCTTTATCCTTTAAGCAGGTTGATGGTTTTAAAGAGTTAATTTGTATTATGTTCATGTTGAGAGTTAGTGTGGTGATATGAACCTAAAAAAGAAATCAGAAAAAAGGAATAATTTGGTGAAAATTTTGTGTACTTACTATCTATTTTGTTTTTCAACATTGAGGACAACATTGATTTTGAGCTTGAAGGAGAGGTTTTTGATTTTCATCCTTTCATTTTATTTCATACCTTTAGTTTAAAAAAAATTAAAAAAAATTATAAATAAGTATTTGGTGGAGTATTGATGGAAGAAAAATTTAGTTGAAAAAAAGTATGAGAGTGCTATTTGGTGTACCGAGAAATAACTCTACAAAGGTCCTAAATTAGTGTGCTTAAGGGTGATTTGAACGATAAATATTTTTCAAAATTATCTTACCTTTGCCCAAGTCAATATTACAAGCTTAACAAAAAGATTTTTTGATATTTGATGACATACTAATATACGTTAGTGGAAAGCAGCATGAAAAATAGGCATATGGTAGTTTCAAATTATATCATATAGAGATTTTTCATTGTTTATAGAAACACACAAGTCTATCTGAAGTCATTTTGTTAAGTGATATGTATTTTGCACACACTTGCATATTGAGAGACTTGAGTGGAGTTAAATTGACACGTGAAGTTGAAAATCTAGATAGTCTCAATGTTTACATTTTCTTTGAGCTTGGAATATTTTGTGGCTTCGGAGATACTTGTATAGTTTTTGATTCGATATGAAACTCATGCTTGGTTGTTTATGTCTTTAGTACTTGATTTGTATTTCATTTTTTTTTCTTCTTTTATCTTACTTGAGGAAAAAAAATATTTGAGTTTTGGGGTATTTGATGAGTGATTAATTCACTCACAAATTAAGTATTATTCATCTCAAATAATTGTAAGTTCTCAAGTTTTTTTGTTGGATTGATGTGTTTTTACTTTATTTTTATAGCTCTTGTGAATAAATAAGAATCAAGATGAATTGATACTAAATATAGGTATTTAAACTCTTTTAGATTGAAGTTAATTCTAATACAAACACAATGCAATGAAAATGAAGAAAAACGAAGTTAAAACGGCAAAACAACACTCCTGAGAAGAAAAGCTATTGTGCTAATTTTTCAGAATTGAGAGCGCCGCAACACTGCCAAGGAGTGCCATGGCATGGCTTGGAAAATAGATTTCTCGAGCCTAGAGTGCCGTGACACTTGTCAAGCAGTGCTCCATATCCTAAAGTGCATTTTTAGCCAGTTTTTAGGCCAATCTTGATCCTTGACGACATCCGATCGAATGGTTGACATTCCACCCGGCCTAGGTCATCCTAAAGTCACTTAAACACATTCTAAAAACTCCAAAGGAAGGTGTAGAGAATTGGAGAGAAAAAACAATAAAGAGAACTCAAAAATTTCATGAGAGGAAGGAGCTTAGAACTAAAATTCTTGAAGGAGATGCTTGAGAAAGTAGCTTGAAGAGATTGAAGGCTTGAAGTTCTATCTCCACAAAAGAGATTTTCTCATCCTCTTTCTCATGCTAATCTCATTTAAATTTTGTATTATACTTGATTATTGAACATGTTTGGATATATGAAATTCTTGTTAAGATTAGGATTAGATTCTCCTACGTTGAATTAGTTGTTATATGCTAGAGGAATGACGTAGCTTAAATTTTAATTCTATGTCCTGATTTCCATTATGTACTTTGATGTTGCTCTTCAATTTATTTATGCTATTCAATACTTAATGCTTCACAACTAATTAGCTACTAGTTGGATGATTTGATTTCTAGAATTTGGCACTGGAGAAAGGGAATTTTAGAAATAACCATAGGATAGTATAACCTAGGACTTGTAGAGTTTGAGAGAACTTATAATTCCTTTAAAGCCATGATATTGAACATAATAAATTCTTAATTTCTATGTTTGGAATAGAGGTATTGGAATCAGGATTTAAGAATGATTTCACTCCGCACTCAAGAGAGAGAGTAGAAATATCTTCGGGTTCTTGGCTTATAAACTAGGAATAATTGATTAGAATGTAATTGATGATCAAAAGATATAGTTGATAGTTAGGTGAATTCAATCCCTAGTACATTTGTACATAAAACTCTCCATATTTTATTTTTGTATTTATATTTATATTTATATTTATTTATGTTACAAATTCATTTAGTTTGGTTGTCCAGATAAAGTTAGGTCACGATAATTCCGGTATTTAGCGATAATTTAATACCTAATTCCTTGTGGGATCAACAACTCTTTTATCAGTTTATTACCTGTATATGACCTATACACTTACGGTTATTTTACATATATACATTTAGTATAACAATATAAACCATAACGTAGAATAATTTAAACAAAAAGAAACATGAAAAGTAGATTTCCAAAGTATGAAACTGCGGTGAGTAACATAATTATTAGACTGTGAAGTAGAATAATCTACATCTTTTTATATTTTGTAGATTCATCGTAATAAATCTAGATGGTTACAATGTCAATTAAGCGAATCACGTAATTCAGCACATAACACATTAAATTCGTACCGAATAAATTTGTTTGCAAACTCAGAAATCCGTTTTGACTTGTGTCTCCTAACATAATTGGCTGTCTTTCCTACCTTTGTAGCATGAAAGAAAAGTAATCAGTCAGACAACAATATACTATGGATATCAATGTACGTAAGATCAAAAGATTGTTGGAGAAAAGAAAACTCAAAAAAAAAAAATTAAAAAAAAAAGACAATGGCATACACACCAATAAGGCCATATTGTGCAATAAATACTAGTTCAAGAAAGTGGAATAATTTTGAAGGGAATAGAGCCACCATTACAGGATTAAAATAGAGCTCTCTAATTAATTAACCTAAGAGAAAATCTCAAGACCTCCTAAAATCTAAATATGAGAATACAGTGTGAAGCAAAACTTAACTGTTAATATCAAGAGATCCAACCATATATGAGGAGAATGAACTAGTCAAGTTCATTTCTTGATTGGAAATGAAGTATCTATTAGAATTTACGCCCTAAAAGCATATATATTTTAGATATTTTCTGAATTAATAAAATGACATTTTTCTATTTGAATTTGTGCATAATTAGTATGTCTTTAAATATTATAAAATCTCTAGTTTATTTATGTGACCATAAATTTAGTATATAAGTGTTATATATATGAAGATTAAATTTATGGATAATAAACTAAATATAGTCCGTAATAATTAATTAAAGTTTGGGATCTTTAATTAAATATTATTAGTACGGTCTATTAACATTGAGAATGTAATAGTCTTATCCGGACTATTAATGTGTTGATATCACAATGGATGTACTTTATATAATTTGATTATATAAGACTGGACCAGATATGATTTGAATTTCACATAAATTCTATTAACTGTGGAGAGTTCAAATAATGTCATTATATGATCATATATAGATTAATCTTAATCTTAAGTAGTTATAGACTCCTATTTATAACATTATATTCTTTGACATACTTGTTAAAGGTTTGTTTCCTAAATAGACCGAAATACTTGTATCTTGGGAGTATGATGAGATGAGTAGTTAGGAATGTATCTTACAGATATGAAATCTATTCCTTCTATTAGGAAGTAAGAAAGATGATTCCCTTATGTATTGATTCAGGACTTAAACAGTTTGAGTACTCAATTTATAATAGATTTATAAATTAATTATTCATTAGAGAATCAATAGTACACACGGATAAAGATGTCCTTAGAGAGGTAAACGAAATATAACCTAGCTCCAATTATGAATTGTCTATAGAGGATTGAGCTACATATAATGATTAAATCGATGGACTGCTCGAAATTTTCTGAGTAAATTAATTCTGTAATTTCAAGAGTGCAATTCTAGATTTTTAGTGGAATAATACTGGAATTAATAAATTAGACTAATTAATTAAAGAGTTTAATTAATTGTCATACTTTATTGGAGCTTGAATTACAGATCCTTAGGTCCCTAATTTCACCTCTTACAAACACTGTACTCGACATTATATTATTTTTATTATTGCATACTTTGTCTAAATAAATAGTTTATCTATATGTAATTAATAATTATTATTAATTAATTAATTAATTAATTAATTTAAATTTATGGAGAGATAAGTTTCCTAATTTGTTTAAATTTTGAATTT
>JXTB01000070.1:1073680-1087775 GCA_002914805.1 Parasponia andersonii
TAAATTAATATAAATAAGGAATTTCACAAAATTCGGAGAAAACCCAGTACTTGGATATTTATTTTAGTCCTTGACTCATTAGAAATTCTATAAAAAAGGAACGCATCTTTAGTTTAATTTATTAAGAGAGATAAGCCAATTAAAATTTGATGAAAAATAATTAATTTGTACGAAAACTTGATTTGATAAAAATTTTAGCGTTGATTAAAAGAAAGTTCGTAAATCTTGAGTCAGAAAGTCCAAAAATTGATTTACAGAATTAATCAAAATTTTCAAGTACTTAAAACTTTAAAAATATTCTTCTTGGGAACTATAGGGTCTTATATATATATATATATATACCAAATCGTCAAATAGTAGTAAATACATCCTCATACATTCACTTAGTAGACTCAATGAACTTGGGTAAACAGTTAGACATGGAGAAAGAGTAAGACAAAGAAAAGTACCAACCCAAGGAGGAATAAGACCACGAGCCTAAGTCAAGCGACTTGCCTAGCCATCGAGACAACTGACTCGGTTGAGTGATCACCTGAAAGGAGGGGGGAAAAAGAGAAGGGGTGAGCTCGAAAGCTCAGTAAGAAAGCTGTTACCTCAATTAAAACCATTTTAGTGTTGAAAGCCCCTGCATGGTTAGTTTCATCAAAAATAACTTTGCAAAACCATATGTGCATATATTCATAAAATATCCAAAACTTGGAGTCCATATGCACATACATATATATATAGGTACATAAAACATAATATCCCAAAACTAATCAGTCCACAAATACATGATACAAATCTACCTATAACTATGAGTTCATCACCTCTCATCAACGAAAACCAGGGTGTTGGCACTACGTGTGTTATACAGCCTGCCTTACACCTAACCCATAACCAGAGGGGACAACCGTGTATTGCCTATCAAACCTGGAGGGGTAACCGCATTGCCTACGCCTACCAAATGGGGACGTAATCAGAAAAAATACCCCACGCGGGTTCACGGACTCTCACCGTCGGTGGGGCCGCAGTGCCGTATTGTAAAAACCCTATGATGCTAACCTGGGACTCATGTGTGATCCTATGACATGTGTACTCTGAACTGATGTGTAAAAGTAGCCATGCAGTAAATTTAGTTCAAATGATACTCTGGTTTTTAATAAAATAATTCCTTAAATTTTGTAGAAAAATAGGCAGCATAACGGCCATATTTTAACATATCTAAAAATAACATGTACTCAGAAAAGTCCTAAAGCAATCCAATATATATGAATCATATCATTCAATTCCATCATAGATATTTAAAAGTTCTAAAATCACATTTGTTCTCATATATTGCAGAAAATAAGTTTTATTCAAAACAACGTAAAAGAGAGGTAACCGAATCCCTATCTCATTAGAATAGCGATACCACGCTATTGGATGCTCAAGGTGTCGTTGGACGATCACTCGGAGGGTTTGAACTAATCCCACGCTCTCGATCGTTCTCTTACGAAAAACCAACTTCTCACCGGAGCTTCAATTCCATAAACGGACCTCTTTACTAAATTCCTAGTGCCCAAAATAGCTAGATTAGACATATGACTTGTCCTATTCGAGTCTGGGCACACACCTTACCGATGGCACACAAAACAAGGTAAAATCTTGACCGTCTGATCTCGATTTTTGTGCTGATCACCAAACAACACAATATATATATATATATATATTAAACTTCTCTATTTTCCGAGTACATTCCAAAAATGACAACAAAAATGAAATCTAACGGTCAGATCGTAAACTAAACTTCAAAACTTAAAATACCCTAAAATGACAACTTTCAATCCGGGAAAAATGGGATCGTGAAATATATACCTTGATCATCCTTGCGACGATACGAACCCAACGTGCCCATGAACGCGGCTTGAAACGGCCGGAATCATCACCGGTGACGAAAACTTCCAAATGGCCAAAAATGGCATTTTCCGATGACGTGGCTCTCGGCGGTGACTGGAGGTAGGCAGCACAGCTTCCTGGCGACACGGGAGGAGCTCGCCGATGATAGGCCTGGCCGGACGATGGGCCAGGTGGTGACAGCGCTCCTTGGTCTTCCTTCGGCCGAGAGAATGAGAGGGAGGTGAGAGAGAGAGTGATATCGGGAGGGAGAGACAGAGAGAGAGAAAGAGTGATATAATCTAATTTTTTTTTAAAAGATGGTCAAATGACCATTCTACCCCATGAGTATTTATCGAAACCATTTCTTAAATAATTTTAAACACTAAAAACTTTCACAGGCTCGATCCCAGACGGATCTGAAGCCGTGCTCTGATACCAAGGAAAAATTGGGTAGTTTAGAAAATATTAAAGTGTGAACTTTCAAACTTTTTGAGAAACTAATTTAATTAGTTTGGGGAATATTTTTGAATTCTATAAAAATATTACATTTTGTTTAGTTTTGATATAGACTGAGGCCCAAATTCCTTACTAATTTTGTAAAGAAAATCGACCATAGTGATTTAAATATGGCCTCATTTATTATTTTATCAAGTATGTACGGTTTACGTGATAAATGTCTTTTTTTTTGGTTGGTTATATGGGACAAACTAGTGTCTTTTTCATGCATTCCATATTTGTTTTACTAAATGGTTACTGTGTATCACTCAACCTTAGGTTGATGCTTGTGTTTACTAGAGATTTTCATCATATATGCATGAAGTGAACTTTTACTAAATGTTGATGTTGAATTGGATCTAATTCCCATATTGGATTTAAATTAGATATAACATGGTATTTTTTAGGGGTAGAATGGTCATTTGACCATCTTTTAAAAAAAAATTGAAATGAGGTTTCATGGGAGACAGGCATCACTCGAGGATGGCACCAGGCAGCCTATCCTGTTAGAACCTTATTTCTGGGGCATTAAGTGTCGATTTCAATTGTTATATATGTATATTTTTAGGACATTGGATTGTGTCTATGGAGTTCTCTTTACATCAAGGACTTGTAGAGTATTTAGGTCAGCATTCGTTTTTATTTTCTTTAATGAGGCTTTACACTGGATAAAAGATTTGAAATGCTTTTAAAATTTCTCATGTTTGGATGCTTGCATTTGAGATTGAGGTTTGCACTAATGTTTTGCATTGGTGATTTCCAATTTAGGTGCCCTAGTCTTGTGTTTGACTAGAAGTAGTTTATGTTTTGTGTTATTCCTCGCTCTAATCGGAGAACAGAAAATGATTGTGAGCCATTGATCTCTCTTTGTCACCTTCAATCTCTAAACTCGTTTATCTTGTGTGGTGTAACACAAGGATCCTTACTCTTTGTTTAAAACTCTATTCTATTGTGTTCTGTGCTTGAAATGAGACTCTTGTTAGAGTCATTAACTCAGAGATTGTCTAGGACCGGAAACTAGTTGCAGACAAATGGGTATGTCTCAGGAGATTATTGATCTGGTATGACTAGGGAGACGATATTCTTGTATCTGATGTTTGGTCAGTTGTTCTAGTTTGGTGCCTTACAATCAGTGTTCAGAGTCTTGCGTTTTGGTTTCTAGCCATGGTTATTACCATCATCTTTTGACTGCTCACATACTTGAGGTTGTCGTTGCCAACAATGGGTGTTGAGATTCTCATACCTATTGTTAAGTCATCTTTTGATTATGTATCTCTTCGTGCATGTCCTTACACCATACCAGTGTGCGGTACGGTATGTTGGCAGGGCTTTGATGCCATGTGAGAATTGTCTGTTTCATGCTTTCATTAACTCACGTTCGGTTTCCTACTCGTAAATTCTGTCGTCAAGCATTCCCTACATTCTCAGTGGCTATTTCTTAAAATATTGTACGTATTCTCAGTTTGTACTTGAATTTCAGGACAAAATTTTTATAAGGAGGGGAGAATGTAAAACCCCAATTTTTTTACGGGTAGAATGGTCATTTAACCATCTTAAAAAAAAAATCAGATTATATCACTCTCTCTCTCTCTCCCTCTCCCTCCCGATATCACTCTCTCTTCACCTCCCTCTCATTCTCTCAGCCGAAGGAGGACCAAGGAGAGCCGCCACCACCTTGCCCATTGTCCGGTTAGGCCTGTCGCCAGCGAGCTCCTCCCATGTTGCTAGGAAGCTGTGTTGCCCACCCCCGGTCACTGCCGAGAGCCACATTGCCGGAAAATGCCATTTTTGGCCATTTGGAAGTTTTCGACACTGGCGACGATTCTGGCTGTTTCAAGCTGCGTTCTTGAGCTTGTTGGGTTCGTATCATCGCAAGGATCGTCAAGTTATATATTTCACGATCCCATTTTGCTCAAATTGAAAGTTTCCATTTTAGGGTATTTTGATCTTTGAATTTTATTTTTCGATCCGACTGTTACATTTCGTTTTTGTTGTCATTTTTGGAATATACTCGGAAAATGGAGAAGTTTGATATATATATTGTGTTGTTTGGTGATCGACACAAAAATCGAGATCGGACAGTCGAGATTTTGCCTCGTTTTGCATGCCACCGGTCTGGTATGGGTCCGGACCTGAATTGGACAAGTCATATGTCTAACCTAGCTATTTTGGGTGCTAGGAATTCAGTGAAGAGGTCTGTTTGTGGAATTGAAGCTCCGGTGAAAAGTTGATTTTTCGCAAGAGGACGATCGAGGGCGTGGGATTAGTTCCAAACCCTCCAAGTGATCGTCCAACAGCACCTTGAGTATCCAATAGCATGATATCGCTATTCTAGTAAGGTAGGGATTTGGTTACCTCTCTTTTATGTCGTTTTGAATAAAACTTATTTTCTGCAACATATGAGAACAAATGTGATTTTAAAACTTTTAAACATCTGTGATGAAATTGAATGATACGATTCATATATATTGGATTGCTCTGGGACTTTTCTGAGTGCAGGTTATTTTTGGATATGTTAAAATAGTGCCGTTATGCTACCCATTTTTCTACAAAATTTAATGAATTATTTTATTAAAAACCAGAGCATCATTTGAACTTAATTTACTGCATGGCTACTTTTACACATCAGTTCAAAGTACACGTGTCATAGGATCACACATGAGTCCCAGGTTAGCATTATGAAGTTTTTACAGTGTGGCGCTGCGGCCCCATCGATAGTGAGAGTTTGTAAACCCGCACGGGGTATTTCTTTTGATTACCTCCCTATTTGGCAAGCGTAGGTAATGCGGTTGCCCCTCCAGGTTTGGTAGGCAATACACGGGTGTCCCCTCCACTTATGGGTTAGGTGTCAGGCAGATTGTATGGCACACGTAGTGCCAACACCCTGGTTTCTATTGATGAGAGGTGGTGAACTTATGGGTATGGGTGGATTTGTGTCATGTGTTTATGGACTGATTAGTTTTGGGATATTATGTTTTCCGTACCTATATATATATGTATGTGCATATGGACTCTCAGTTTTGGATATTTTATGAATATATCCACATATGGTTTTGCAAAGTTATTTTGGATTAAACTAACCATGCAGGGGCTTTCCATCACTAAAAAGGTTTTAATTGAGGTAACAGCTTTCCTATTGAGCTTTCGAGCTCACCCATTCACTTCCTCCCCCCCCTTTCAAGTGATCACTCATTCGAGTCAGTTGTCTCGATGGCTAGGCAAGTCGCTTGACTTAGGCTCGTGGTCTTATTCTTCCTTGGGTTGGTACTTTTCTTTGTCTCACTCTTTCTCAATATCTAATTGTTTACCTAAGTTCATTGAGTCTACTAAGTGAATGTATGAGGATGTATTTACTACTATTTGAGGATTTAGTATATATATATATAGGACCCTATAGTTCCCAAGGAGCATATTTTTAAAGTTTTAAGTGCTTGGAAATTTTGATTAATTCTGTAAATCAATTTTTGGACTTTCCGACTCTAGATTTACAAACTTTATTTTAATCAATGCTAAAATTTTTATCAAATCAAGTTTTCATACAAATTAACTATTTTTCATCAAATTTTAATTGACCTATCTCTCTTAATAAATTAAACTAAAGATGCGTTCCTTTTTTTATAAAATTTCTGATGAGTCAAGGACTAAAATGAAATATCAAAGTACTGGGTTTTCTCCGAATTTTGTAAAATTCCTTATTTATATTAATTTACACTCAAAATTACTAAAAAGTCACGGCCTAGGATTTTGGATTGTGACATTAGATCTATTCTCTTTGTTAATTCCTATTTACTATGAATTAATACTATGCACTCATATAGTCAATTGTTTTGAAAATTTTTTTGATTATTCCTGGGCTAATCGTCTGCTGCGAAAATCATTTTAAATCCAACAGTATCACGATTTAGAACTTTTATCCCTATGAAGAAAATTGCACTTTGAAATATCAGTGCGTCTTGCATATGAATATTTCTTGGAACAAGTATTTTAACTGTCACACAACACAATTTTTTGAAGAGAAACTTAATCATTTTGATAAAACTCATCAATTTGATGGCTACAAGTGCAGCCACTCAAGTGCTGCGAGAAGAGTTTCTCAGCAATCCTACTCAACAGAAGCCTAAATTCCTTCGAATGATCTGTGGCTGCTACCCCAATTACTTGCTCAATAATCTCAAATATGCTTGAATTTGCACCCAGAAAGAACCTCCTCCACCGATCAGGATCTCCCGAATTCAAAGACATCGTAAACCTCAAGTATGGAGAGACTCAAACTTTAAAATATTTTGAACTCCAAACCTCTATCTTTTGACTAAAAAGAATTAAACAGTACTTATCATTTGAGCTAAAAAGAAAAAGGATTTTTGAAAAATTTGGATATTTTGACTGAGGTTTCAACAAAGAAACTCAAAAGGGTTCATAGACATATCAATGATATGTAATAAGAAAATCATTTTTTCTTTTTCTTTGCTTTTATTATACTTTCTTTCCATGCAGTTGAAAATATGGTAGAGGATGCGGCTTCCGAGATCCAAGTGAGAAATCAGATGTGACCAAGACAAGAGTTATAAAACAGGGAGAGAGAGAGAGAGAGAGAAGGAAAATCTATTATTTGTTAGGGGAACTAGATTCTGACTGGGGTTTTACATAAAAGGAATTCATTTTATATTATGATTTTTCTTTTTTGTGAAAATAATATAATGAAGTTATAATATTCGAATAAGCGAGAAGAATATATGTTGATAGTACTCCAAATCTGCGGCTTTGCTCTTCTTTGAGTGCCTTTCCATATGTTACCAAAGATTTAATTGTCATAGAAATTTCAGCATGATCAGCTAGCAAATTTATGATGTGATAAACCTATTTTGATTGTAAGCAATTATATATTAAGAAAACCGTAAAGGAAGAAAATGTAACATACGGCCAGAAGAGTGGAATTAATTAATGTACATTTTAAGAAATAAAAAGGAAAAAAAAAGAATTGTTTGAATGTATTTATGTTAGCCGAAAAGATATAAATAATATACAATAAACATTATTTAGCATTAAACAGAACAGAGAGAGCATTCGTGGCAGATATTTGGTTACACAATATTATATGATAGTAATCAAAATGACTGCCTTACAGATAATATAACTAGCATGATAACACCTGAAATTGGATTATTCATGTAAATCTAGGTTTTATTGAGTAATTAATTTAGTAGTATTTGGAAACATACCAATTTAAATGTAACAATGTGACTAATGTTTAATCAAATATTATCATCGAGAATCCAAAGAAGGACACTCTGGCGGAACTTGGTATGATAGAATGAGCTTTGGAATGGAAAGCTGATTCCTATTTGATACCTATTCCATTATTTGGTTTATATTTTAGACAAAGGAATTGGAATACTTATTTAATCAAGTGATGGAATGTTAATTCCTTTCAAAACTTTTGGAATCATGATTCCAAAACTTATTAATTAAATTGTCTAAACCTGATTCTTCTTGGTCCCATAAAGATACCAAAAAGTAGTAATAATTTTGTCAATGTAATATCCATTCCATTCTATTCCACTAGTTCAAGCAAACGATGAAATATCATTCTAATTCTATTTTATTGGAATATTTCTAGATTATGTAATCTAGAAATATTAGGGGAATTTAGGTACCCGAATGAAGTTGGCATTTTAGAGACTTTCTTTCACATGCCCTCTCTACAACTCCATACAAAAGTAAGAAATCGTAAAACAATTGAAACAAAAAAACAACCAAAACGGAAAAGGATTACCGAGATATTTCAAGTATGCTAGGAAAGAGAAAAAAAAAAAGGGGACCAATCTTTTTTTCTTTCATTTTTTTTTTGGGGAAAATGTTTCTGTTCACACAACGATCGATACCGAGTTTCTCCTAGATATTGCAAGTTTTTCTTTTTCTTTTAATTCCTCATTATTTATTTTTTGTTTCAAAAGAGAGATGGGAGGATTTGAACTTGGAATCTCAAAATTGAATCTAATATACATCAATAACAAGCTAAATCTTCAATCTCGAGATATTAAGTCACTCGTAAATTTTATGCTAGTAAACGTTTAAAGCTATTAATTAAGGCAAAACTCATCATACTTGTAGCCTTACGCCAATTGAAGGCTTTGCTCAGTTAGGTGGCCATAGTACTCATTTGTTAGAAAATCAAAACAAGTTTGTTAATATTTTTTTTTTTGTCTAATTATTTCCAATATTTCTGTCAAATTCAAAGTCCGGCTAACTATTGAA
Organism: Parasponia andersonii; assembly: GCA_002914805.1. Classification (NCBI taxonomy): domain Eukaryota; kingdom Viridiplantae; phylum Streptophyta; class Magnoliopsida; order Rosales; family Cannabaceae; genus Trema; species Trema andersonii. The sequence goes on from JXTB01000070.1 coordinate 1,082,288, forward strand.
CAGAAGTTAGATATATCATCTCAAAAAGTTAGAATTAAGAATTAAGTTAAAAGACTAAAGAATTATTTTTACTTTTTTTCCTTTCGTTAATAGTTTGAATGAGTACATATTATTATTATGCACAAAAAGGTATGGACATGGAATTTGACGAGTATGCCAAGTCGCCTGACTAGTCCGATACAGAAGGAAACTCTAGTAGTATACTAAGCCATGAAAGCTTAATTTATTATTAGGTGAAAGAGAGTCAATATCTCAGTTAATATTTAGTTCTTTTTCTCTCTTTTGTTAAATGAAATCAATTATACATATGTACGAGTAGTCACGGGCTGCGATCAATTAATAATTTATTAAGATTAGATTATGAAACATAGTGTGATAATTTTAAAAATATACTATATACTGATATAAAGTTTGCTTTACAATTACGATATAAAAAATAAATGATTTAATGTTTAAACTTCTTTTCCATACCACATGCATTATTATCTTGAGAATAACATGATGGCTATATGCCAGCACAATTTTCTATGTATGCTGTATGCTAACATAGAGATACATATACAATGAATATATGTGTTGGATCGGTTTCTCACCAGCCATCCATGTGTCTCTGAACCGCTAATGTTGTGTCCTCTAACTTTCCACGTGTCCTTGCTATTCCAAAGTGCTCTGAACTTCAGGCAGGGTCGGAGAGGCGGGGGTGGCCACCTGCAAAGAGTCTCCGATACTTAAGTCAGCAGTCTTTCGTTGATTCAAGGTAGTAAGGATATAGTTCTATATGAGCATATCCTTGTTTCTTGCTCGTAAACTTTTAAATATTTCTTTTTGTATGCGTACATGCCCCCTTCAAATGGACGCATGGCTCATATATATATGGTCCTGAAATTGTGAACCTCCTGGTTTTCAACCTCAGGACCGAGTACCTGTTTCACCAAGACTTTTTCCGAAGGTCACGGGCCGAGATTACCGTGATCTCCCTGCACCGCTGTAGCCTAGTTTTCGCCGTCCCCTATGGCTCAAGTCTGTTAGGGACGAAATTTGGACAAATCACCATTCTGTTAGGACGGTTTGCCCCCTACGCACACCTACTCAGGATCGCATTGAATGCTCTATTTGGGTCTGGAGCTGTGAGTTGCTTTCCATTGTACTCTGGTGGAAGACCCTTGGGACTTCCGACCCCCATCTGTCGAGGTAAGGATCGGACTGGGCTGAGTCTATCCAGGGTCTGGGATGGGCTCGGTCCTAATCTCGGACGGCCCAATGGCCGGTGTGGTACCACGTGCGACTCGCGTGGCCTTTAGCTAGTCACTCTTGACACATGTCAGACGGTGGGCCATACTCGTGACCTGTTCTGCCACTTAATCGTCCACGTGGTGTATGATTTGGGAACAAGTCCCACAACTGCCCCCATTTCCCTACTGGATGGATTCGTATCCATCAAATAGGGAAATCGTTTCTCCGTTCTTCCAATTTGGGGGATGCACGTGGCTCTCCCTTGCCGACGCAGAGGCACGCCATCCCATGTAATAAATTTTTTTAAAATTTTAAAGTTCCGACTGTTCGGTCTCTCTTGCCCTCTCTTTTTCTAGAAAAACTCTTCGGCTCCCCCTCTATAAAAGCTGCATTTACGCTCATTTGCTACTTTACTAAAATCTTCAATTATTCTAGCCTCGTAAAATCCTAGGGTTTCCGACTTCCCCTTTTCTAGAGACTTTTGCTCCTTCGATCATATCCAGAACAATGGCCTCAAATCAAAATCAGGAATTGCGCCCCGTCGTAGACTCGGAGTTGAATTTGATGAGGAGGCAGCTCTGCCTCCCCGGCGGAGTCATGCTACAAAGTGTTGAGGGCCCCGCAGACTGGTATCTACATCCCTCTACCCCTTAAGGCTCTATTATTTTGGGAAGAAAATATCTGGAATGGCTGCGATTCCCTCTTCCTCCTCTGATCCACCAATTTTTTGCTTTGACGGGGATCCACCCATTGCAGTTAAATGCAAACGGGGTCATGATTCTGATGTGTCTTTTCGCCCTGTCAGTTCTTTATAATCTGCATATCAACCTAGAGGTGGTCTTTTATGCTTACAAACTCACCCTCATCCCCAAAAAGAGTTCGTACCCCACCTTTTACCTTCAACCGCTCCCAGGACGTCACATCTTCTGGGGCTTGCCGAGGTCAGACAAGTAATGGGACTCCCACTCTAGGCTATACGCCATTGGAGAGGCGTGGTACTCCCCTTGGGTGAATGGAGAGCACTTCCAAATTCTCTCAGTTTTCCTGCAGAGTAAGTGCTAGGTCGTGATTTTCGGGTCTGTATTCACCTTGCTGTTATTGCTCACGTTATTTTGTCTTGTGCAGCCTCTACAGAAGAGAACAGGTTCGAGCCGCATTTATCGGTGGGGCGGCTTAAAGGCCTTGAAGGGATCGTCATCTTCGGATCTCCTGGGGACTATCGGCATATCCAGGTGGCCCTCAACCCCCAGGTGATGAATATGATGCCCAGGATGGTCTCATACCTTCCCTTCTCTCTGGACACCTGGGTCATCACAAAGCACCTGCGGAGCCGACTTGACACCTCTACCCTGAACCGATTCCGCTGGGATGAGCACGATCGAATTGCCATGGTGGGTCATCAGGTTACGGCTTCAAGCCAATTAGCGGGCTCCAATGACCTGGTGGCACCGACTAGCCACGAGCTCAAGGAAGCCATGAGGTTTGTGGCCGAGGAGTGCATCAGGCTCCGTAGGGAAGAATCCGCCGCCCCTAAGAGGGCTAGAGATGGGTTCATTTCTGCATCCTTGATCTTCGTCGATCGGGTTATGACCGTGATCTAAATATGTTGCTTGTTTTTTACAGGTTCTGAGACAGGCCCATCGGCAAACCCCTCCCCCGTCAAGGGGGGTCTTGCTGGGCATAAGGCTCACCCCAAGGCAACCGCCGGTCGTCGTCTCGTGGTCCCTTCAGAGGATGAAGTGCCCGTGGTCCCCCGCTCCGGAGCAAGCGGACCTCTATCTGGGGAGACGCCGACCACACGGGCCGTACATGGCAAGGGGATGCCCCTTAGTCTGCCCGGCGGGTCTGTTGTACCAACCTCTTCCTCCCCCGACTCTGGTTTGAAAATGAGCGCAGGGTCGAGTCCTGCTAGGACTTGGTGGGAAGATCGTCGAGCTCAGTGGGGGGGCTCTGAGGTTGAAATCTCGGCTATCTTCCCCCCCCTCCGGTCCCAATAAAGCGGTGCCACGAGGCCAGCTCATCCAAAGAAATAGAGGGCCTGGCGGAGAAGAGGGGAAGGGTCGCCCCTTCTTCTGACAGTGATGATGACGGGGCCAGGCTGACTCTCCTGAGGAGAAGTAGGTCCGCGCGTAGTGGCCCGTCAGAAGGGAATGGTCAAGACAAGACCGAAAAATCACACTTAGGCAGTGCTCTAAGGGGGACAGCAACCGAAATTAGCGGGGGCTGCCATGGCGTCTTCTGCCGGAGATGTGCCGCCCCCTGCCACCACCGGCTGTGCGCTCGGTGATGCCTAGCTTTCCTTCGTCCTGCCACCACTGCTTCAGAGGCATGCCCAGCTGGGGGAAAGGGTGCCCTCATGGTTGGCGGGGTGGAACCACGTTCCTCAGGCGTGGGCAATGCCCAAAGAGAGGGTCCAGCCGCGGAGCTGGAGCTGGAGGCGCTCTCTTTGGAGAACGTCCAGATTGTCGCCAGCCGTACCTTCACGCAGGTTTGGTCCATTTGGTTGCCTCTACGTTTCTCAGCATCCTTGCTAGATGCTGACCCCCCTTTTTTCGTTTAACTTGTAGCTGGCCGCCATCCGGTCTTTCTATTCCTCTAGCGTCAAAGATTTGACTGAGGAGTTGAACTCCCACTCTGTACTGGCCGAGCGCAGCGAGGCCGCCCTTGCCGAGTTAAGAACTGACTTCGATTTATATCGGAGCCTCGATGAGGCGAGGGTTAGCAGCACGGTGGCTCATGCTCTGAGTGTCGAGAGGACCAGGCGTGAAGAGCTAGCTTCAAGACTGGTTGAGGTGGAGGTCGACAAGCTCGCTCAATCTGAGACCACCAGACTAGCTCAAAATGAGCTCAGAGTCAAGGAGCAAGAACTGCAGAGCATAGGGGTAGAGATGGGACTGGCTTTCATCGCTCGTGACAGGGCTGTCGATGACGCCAAAAAAGCGAGGAAAGCCGAGGTGAAAGCCAAGCTAGAGGCCCACTCCCTGCAATGCAGACTTGATCGGTCCAATGAGGTAAATCGACATCTCTACTTGGATCACAAAAATCTGATGGGTGCTCATGTAGAGATGTCTCGCAAACATGGTGAGGATCTTGCTGACATTAACACTTTTTTGGTCGACTTATCGCAGCAGCAAGCGGAGCTAAGGCTGGCGGCGCTGAGGGATAGGCTGGCAAACACGGAGAAGCTAAAAATGAGGTACAAGAGGCAGGTGGATGTCCTTTCTGCGAAAAGTTACAGGTCTGGCTAGGAGAAAAGAGAATTCGAAGGCCACGCTGAGGTGATAACGCCAGACCAGTTTGATGAGCAGAAAGGTGTCGAGAGAGACCACTATTCCATCAAGTACTACAAGCAGCAGCTTGGGGATGGGATCAGCATCACGTACCCCGCTGACGTGCTGAAGATGCTTGCTGCGGAAAAGGACGGGCCCTCTACATCCGCCTCTGTTGCCAAACAGCTTATCCCCATTTCCGGGCTGCCAGATCAAACTTCAAAAGCCCCTGGCGGTTAGCCTGATCTTGGGGTCTCAACTGGTGAGGGGTCTAGTACGGTCATTTTATCCAGTGATGAATCCGACCCTGGTACGCCACCCTCCACCGGGGCTGGTCCAAGCACCGGGACTGGCTGCGCTCCCCTGGTCGGAGGTAATTAGGGTCCCTAATTTTGTACATTTGTAAAGCTGACCCTCATTGTAACCCTCCGTATAAATAATAAGAACAGTGCAATTCTCTTTAGTCTATTTTCTTTTTCTTTGTTGACTGCGTCTGGGGTAAAGTCAAACCTTGTTGTAGCCGTCTACATAAATAATTATGGATGACTCGGATGGACACGATTTCGGACTATTAGTGAGTCCTCCTTGAGCTATAACTGACAAGATTAGTTCGGGAGATAGGGATGTGAGCTTTGGCTCATCCGGTTTTAAGGAGGTATAACTTCTGTTATGACATGTTTTGGCAGAGTTCGACCCGCGCGTGTGGCTGGACTTCTCCGACCCCAAATGGGACCACGCTCGAAACCAGCTCCAGGGATTGGTCGACCATTGTTTGGACCGGTCGCTACAAAGGAGAAGGCCTGGGCTCAGCTCTTATCGGAAACAAACAGGGCACTACCACTCTGATGTCTCCCTACGAGTCCGTTCGCGACCTGCCTCCCGTAAATAGGGCTTACAAGCGCGTGCCACTGTTGACCGTGCGCTTTGTATTTTTAGGACATAATAAATAGACTTTAATCTTAATTTCTATCTTCACGTTTGGTCTG